>JACWFU010000033.1:0-173627 GCA_019775405.1 Aureobasidium leucospermi | reverse complement strand
ATCGGGCCCCGATCCGTAACTTTATGGTAGTTCAGAAGACTCCGCAGCGTCTGTGCGCGCGAACCGGATTGCGCCTGCGGATTTGAGTTTCGACTTTGATCTGTGATCTTTAACTCTATCCACACTACAGGCGACCATAACGACATTCGAATATTGGACATAGGACTTCTTGCACCCGACTAGATTGTGTCGGCGCTCCTCGTAACTACTCGATTCAGTGACGCACACCCACGATTCCACCATCCACCATCCACCCACAACGTATCGACGTCTCCGCTCGACCTCGAACCGCGACACACGCTGTCTTTACTACCCCAAGTCTACAGGAATAAGCAAGAGCATGGCATTGATACAAGGGGTGGCTTGAGAGTGAAGCGCCTGGACAGAAACAACTAGATCTCTCCAGGGACTGGCCAGCGACTTGGACCAAAAACAAAGGACACGCGTCGCAAGCGCGCCCACATGCCCAGCCCTATGCGCCAACATGTCATGAGTACACTGCGAAGGCAGACGCACCGCCCTGATACTCCATCGCCGCGCCTGAAAGCAGCTGCCCATCACAGGCTGAGCAAACCAGACCCCCTCAAGAGCAGACCTCTCTGGACTCCAAGTTGAATCGCCGCAGCAGCGACTAGATCAGGAACTACGTAGCTCTGGACTGTGTTGGCTATACAAACAATTATGCTTCCTCCACCGTAACAGTCCTTCTCCCACTACAACCTCCGACATTATGGAAACTACAGTTGGCAAGCAGCAACGAAGAAGAATAACCACTCTTAATGGTCGGGTCGCTGGAGAGCAAGAGCAAGAAAGAAACACACAATGGCAGACAAGCGGCACAACGAGATGACAGGTCGTGAGACAAGGAGATCTTGATCTTCATCTTGGCCAAAGCTAGCCGCGCACCTGACGATCTATCTTACGGATTGAGATACTCAGTCATCGTCCCCTTTCAGGCCGACAGCACCAAAGCTGAGCTCCCACAATTTCTCCTCGGCTGCCTCATCAAAGGTTTGAGGAGCACATCCAGGTCCAGCAAAGTGCCCATCTTGGGATTATCATGAAGCAGGCGTATCTTCAATGCGGAAAACATACTTCGTAGCACTGTTCTTTCCATCCTTCAAGTCTTTCAACGCCTGGTCCACTGCGTGCAGACCTCCAGGCCGGACCTCAAAAGGATGGCCTTTGAAAGTTCCCGTTTGCATAGCCTTCGTGAGCCAGCGAGCTGTCACCAATCCCAAATCACGAGCGTCTGCTCCACGAGACCCATTGTCAGTATTTTGAACCACGCCGACCGAAGTGACAGTCTTGGTGGCAGACGCGATCTCAGTGTCGCTTGGCATGACAAGATTGATTGCGCCTTCAGGCGTGACAATCTCATTCAAACCCTTCTGACTCGATTTTCCAATGCCTGGGTCCGGACCGTAATGCCCAGCCTCAAGGTGCTTCTTGATCTTGCTTATCATCTCGTCCGCACCATCTCTGTAGTCAAAGACTGCATCGCCCTTGGTAGTATCAACAATTGTGTTAACGTAGTTAGTACCCTTTTCGGCGATTGCAATAATTAGGTGAATGTTGCTATTACGTATAAGCTTAATAGCGTATGCACCGATAGATATGCTTGCACTATACACTATTAAAGGTTTAGGTTTAGTTATAGGGTTCTAAGGAGTAGGGAGTTAGAGATTACGGAACAATGCGATAGAGGCAGTAAAGGCCGCGAGTGGGATTATCGTAGCTTCTACATCTATAAGGTTAATACAAATCATTTAGCAGTTATAGAAAACGACGTACCTTCGAAAGAAATCGACGAAGCAATGTGGAAAGTGGTCTAGTCCCACCCAAGTGCATACTCTGCGTACGACCCTCCTTGGATACGCCGATTCATGGAAAGCCGCGACGCGATCGCCTTTTTAATCTCAAATCAACATCTAACCATCAGCTCAACCCGTGATTGCAAATGACTTACCTTGAATTCGATGCGTCCGCGCCGATTTTTCCACGATTCCGGCAATGTCATCACCCTGGTTCACCATCGAGCCATCATCAGGACCTTCATACGCGAGCGAGTATACTGGCAGTTTCCAGTCTTTTGGGTTTGAGCCGGAGACACTGACTTGCTCCATGGTTGCGATACAGCGTGATACAAGCGTATTGCGAGATCCTGACAGAGTATCATCCAGTGCTTCGGGAACGAGCCACAAGGGTGTATTGAATATTTACATCATCTTGGGCAGACCAAAGATGACGTCTGCAGCAATGCTGTATTACTCAGGCTCACCGTCGGTATCTGTCGGCAGCGCCGCGCCAAAACGAAGCCGGGGCCCGGGGTGCGGGGGTGGAGTCCGGCTCAGGAAATGCGCACTCCCGAGAGTGACTGTGATGTCACGCAGAGTGGACTTGCAATATTGCGATCTCTTTATAGAACCCTGGTCACAGTCGTCCCTCAATCTGTATACTGCGCAAGCTCATCAGCAAACAAAACACCTAGAAAAAGGTCACCGCATCTCGAGTCAGCTTTGACAGAATACACCATCCAAATACCTACAATGAGTGTCTCAACCACGAAACCAACCATCTTGGTTCTTGGCTCGACTGGCCAGATTGGCAAATTGGTCATCAAACATCTTGAAAAGAATAACGACATTCGCCTCCGCCTATGTTCCCGGCGTGAAGATGCCGTGGAAGACTTTCGCAAGGAGGGAAGAGAGGCGGTCAAGTTGGATCTGGATGACCCGAGCACCTTCGCACTCGCTCTAGCAGGGGTGGATCGCGCCTTTTTGTTGACAGGCTACACGGTGGCAATGCTCACGCAAAGCAAGACCTTCATAGACGCTGCCAAGAAGGCAGGTGTGAAGCATATTGTCCATCTGGGAATCTTTGGCGAGTGGGACACCACTGACCCTCATTTTGTCTGGCACCAAATGATCGAAACATACATCAAGGCCAGCGGTATTGCCTGGACGAACCTCCACCCAAACGTCTTCATGGACAACCTGTTCGGCGCCACCGCCCCGAAGAAGAATCAGTTGATGCTTTACTGGGGGACAGCTCGTGTGGGATGGGTTGCTGTAAGCGACATCGCAGCGATGGCAGCAGCAGTCTTGCATGAGGGGCCAGAGAAGCACAATCAACGTGATTACTGGATGAGCATCGACGTATTGGACGGATCAGAAGTTGCTTCGATCTTGAGCAAGACCACCGGCCGCAGCATCACTTTCAGTCCCAAGACATGGGAAGATTTCAAGGCCTTGGTCTCAGCTCCGGATTCAGGAGCAGAGCCGTGGTATGCTGAAGGTGGCACGGATTTCATGAGGCAGGTTGCTAATGGTCAGATGGGCTACATTGGAACCATTCGGGACGACGTTCCTTATGTGCTTGGAAGACCTGCCTTGACTTTCAAACAGTGGGCAACTGAGCATAAGGAAGACTTTATCAAAATCCTTGCGAAGGAGTAGAAACATACTTGCATCCACTAATATACAAGACATCGCAATCAATCTAAGACGCTCTTGGAGAGCTAGCTTTGCTGTACTCAACCGAATTAGGATATATCGCTGCTTCGCAAGGCTTACAAAGGCCACATTCCCAAAGTCCGCCATGTCCAAGACCGCCGGTTCTCTTCTCCACTGTTTAGGTGGAATTGCTGTTATGAGTAATGGTTTCGTAGGACTTGTGCACTGACTTGACCTCACGTCTTGCAATTGTCGAGCGCTTCAGAATGGTCTTCTCTGTAGCGTCGTACTCGATACATCCATTGACGTCCTCGGTTGAACACAGCGGCATGAGTTCCTTCTTGCTCATATCGCAAAAATATCCATCGGCGCCGATGAAGTCAGGACCCCAGGATGTGTTGGAATAGCAAAGCTCTCTTGCAAGCTGACTCGGGATGTCAGAAGTGATGAGGCGGTTGATAATCCAGTCAGGCCGGTCGAGGTCGGATCGTTTGGCGGGTTGTCCTGTTGGATTTCATCAGCATTCGCAAGGAGTGAAAAATCACACTCATTTGACTTACCAGCAATCGGTCCATCATCCTTGCCAAAGATGGTGAATGCGCAATGATCATTGTTGCCCACGGTGTCTTGGACGTTTTCGCCATACGCCGAAGTCCTGAATTTCAAAGCTGCGCTGACAGTACCATCTGTGTAATCAGAGTCGACCCATGTACCTGTGATCAAGTCAGTCATAGCTCCCAAGTCCTTCACATGTTACAAACATCTGGGAATATAGTCCACATTTGAGTCCTTGAACTTGCCAGCTTTTTGATTGCCGACGTGCCATCTTTGTAGACATTCAGCTCCAATATCTCCTGTCCATGCGCCTCCAGGTGTATTATCGCGCTGTCCGACGGCGATCCAAGAGATACAAGTGGCATCTGCCGCATTCGAGATTCCCACGAAAGATGCTTGTTCGCCAGGAGAGCTTTGATCAATCGTGAAGGTAACTGAATCGCCTTCTGCCACTTTCTGACCATCTGCTTGCCCGATAAATTCGTTGAAAGTGTTGAAACCATAAACGGCACTTATTTTTCCACCCTGTTTTTGAGCTGTCAGTGAGATTGCTGTGCTGGAGCAAGACAGAACCCACTAGATTGTTGACATCATCACCGATTCGAGATATCCCGACTTTGATGTTGACTGTGGTTCCTTGCGGTGCTTGGTCTTCTGGAAGGAGGCCTTTGAAAAAGTCGACAATTCCTAGACCTCCGCTGAGCAAGCCGACGGCGTCAATGAAACCCACTGACATGGCGATGGTTTGTTGAATGATCGGATGACGAGCTAACGATTTGATGAGTTGATGATTTGATGAGTTGAGAAAGTGATAGGTACGAGGATGAATGACTTGGGTGGTGGGGAATATTGCAATAGCTCGAGAGAGAGAGATTTTTATATGATTCATCGCTCGCAACGGTCCCTGACTTTACCCTCCAGCAGACATTCAGCGCAATGTTGGTACCCGAATGCCGTTCCTGGATGCTTGCTGCAGCACAGAAGATGACCCTGTTGGTTTCGTGAGGCCAATTCGTCTCCAACAAGCTGTGCCGCTTGATGAGGGGAACCATACATCGGACTCTTGGCTTTACCGCCACAAGATGTTCAGACAATCTGGTTGCTAGAGCAGTTGGATTGCTGGCTTGCAAGAGAAAATGCAACACGGATCTACGAATCTATTTTCGCTTCAGTCGTGAACTTCTCCCTCCTCATGAGGTCGCATAGATCCCAAGATACCGGTCATGACTCGCATTAGTTGGTCTGGCTGTGCATTAGCATACCGACCAACTGCATGTGAGGCTATGGCATACAACAATCTGCAGTTGTCTCCATGGATAGGAGGAGATCAAGAGTCGGGTTGGTCATGGCTTGATCCAACACATGGAGCCTGTAGCGACGGAAGACGACTTCTTCAGACGAAAGACTTCATATACGGACTCGTTCTCTCCTTGTCTTGAAAGATCCCATCACAGGAATCACAATTCATTCCAGTCAAACACACAAAGTTCCCATCATGAAGTTATCATTTTTCCTCTTGACCATCGCCATCTCAGGTGTCATGATGTCTCCCACTATCAACAAAAGGCAGAACGACGTGCAGAAGTGCGTCAAAGGGCAGGGAGATATGAAGGGCAAAGCATACGACGGTAAGTTAATCATCTCTATAGTCTTTGAGATGCTAATATGCAATACTGCGTAGGGCCAGTCAACAATTGCAAGAAAGAATGCTTTCTCAACGAAGGTCCTGATCAACCAAACGCTGGGCTCCTATGCAAGGGATACTGCCGAGTAGTTGGTCACCCGGCGCCTATCAGCGAATGCAGAGGTGAGTACTCGGTCCATCTTGGATGTCTGTGACAAGACTAACAAATGCTCAACACAGGTTCCTGGCCGTAATTTCATTGTGTGGGTTGTGGCGCTGACGACAACCAAGATCATGGGCTGTCAGGCAGGAGCGATCATGACTCCTTCCTACTTCCCATGTATGCGATGAGACATGAGGTCGATCTTTGAGTTTGGTAGCTAGACTGAATGAGAGTGAGAGTCGTCGTACGAATTCCATGTGTTCCTCGCTCTACCCAACCTTGTATTCGAGTTGCATAACATGTGTCGATTATCTTTGGAAAAACAAAAGCATTCGAGGTGGGCCGAACATGTGGACTGCTTCTGATCCTCTGGCGGCTAAATCAGGGGCTCAACGTTAGCCGCCGTGATACAGGTGATGTTTCGGGACGCGGTCCGATCCAGACTCCCGGGATCGCTTCCTCCACTTGGCAACAGCTTTTGGAAGGCACCATATCTTCTTCTCGCTCAACGTGCATACCAACACCAACATGGACAGTTGTGTGTGTGAGAACTGCTTGCCAGTGCGGATTTCCAGAATTGGAAGAACAAGCCTGGCGTTGCCATCGCATGCGGCCTTGAACGCGCTTGTTAGTCAGACAGTGGCTTGATCCTTCAAAGACGCAGTGATCGACTAGTGCGATGTGTTGGTTCAGGTTGGACTGCTGCAAAGCAATCAAGCCGCCGTGCAACATCCTTGGCCCACGTCGTCGCTCCCAGAAGATAGCTGCAGGGTTGTGTTCAAGACCAAGCCATATCCTCCTTCTTCCAGCCCCAGCTTTCCCCTCTGCTCTTGCTTCAAGTCCATTCCTGACTCGCCCGTGCCTCATTAATCATGCCTTCCACAACACCGAAATCCTGGGCCTTGTTGTTATCCACGCTTACCTTGTTGTTTGCTCAATGTCGAGCACAATCGAGCAATGGGTAAGTGTTTCATTTTCCAACCCGCTGCAAGAGAGTAATTCTTTTCAAGCATCAACTTGACTGTCACATTTTCTGAAAACGGTTCTGGAAGTTGCGCCAATACAAGCACTGGGCAGGGCGTAACATTCTCGACAGCTATGATTCCATACTACAGTGTGTGCTTCAACCTCGACGAGTTGTTTACCGAAAACAACAACACCGGGATAGTCCAACAGAGTGAGATACTACAAAGCCGACCGACGAACTTCAGTTGGTCCGCATCTGGCAACGAGAACTACAACCTCCTGGCCAACTACTCTCAGGTGTGGTATCAGCAGACCAACATCACCGGCAAGATTGGCGCGGGACAAGATGCTGCAAGACAGCTGAGCGTGTACTCGGGAAGAGACTGTCATTCGATCAATGGATCAGAACTTCGAACTTTGGAGCCTTGGATTGGATGGACGTGTCAGAGTGAGGCTGGAGGACAGTGTGACACGATTCCAATCAGCATCAAGAGTTTTCTGATTGCTGATGCTTCATCGATCAACAATGGCTATCCAAAGTGCTGGGACGATGCAGTCATGGGTGGTGCTTCGAGAGCGCGAGTCGCGAGCGTATGGATGGTTGGCGTTGTTGTAGTTGCAGCAGTCCTTCTGTTGTAGTCGGCGCGGTTAATGTGGAAGCAGGGGTGATGAATCATGAATGATTTCTGACAACATCTCCGCAGAATGGTGTAGTGTGTTTTCAAGGAGCCTCATACTTCCCAATCTACACAAGAACGCCTGCCCCATCATCGCAACTTGTGACCAAACTTGAACAATAGCCAAGGAATTGGCATGAGCAAGACAGCAACGAAGGCGAAGATGCTGCTCGCCCAATGAGGGCCAAGTGACTGATACATCTGAATGGTGAAAAGTGGAAACACTGCACCGAGGAGGTATCGCAAAACACCATTTGCTGCGATCGCTGTCAAGCAGTCAGAAGGGTAGATATGCAGCAGAAATTCAATGGCACTCACCTGACGCTGCAGCTCTGGCTTTGTATACATCAACCATGTATGTGATCGACGACAGCTAAGAATAATGAGCAAAAAAGATCTTAAGGGCAAACAAGTTACTCACGAAGATGGAGAATGAGCCGAGACCAAATGGTATACCAGCGGCAACGAGAGCTGCCCAATTGCCATTCATTTTGACTTCCCACGCATACCAGAAAAGACTGATTGGTAAGAAGATGCTGCCTACCATACCAGCGTACAATCGATGCTCCGGTGCAGCAGTACCATTACCAGCTGCTACTGCCTTTGCGAAGAGGGTCTTGTCGAAAGTGCCAAACATCAGGGCGGCCAGAAGGTAACCAATGATGACACTGACGAAGCTCAGGCCTACTTCGCGAGTGTTGAAGTGATAATACCTTTGCAGGACGTACGAGGCACTTCCAAAGTAACTGAACACTGTAGCGTAGGCGAATGCAGTGTAGAGTGAGAGTGATATGACGATGGGCTCTGTGCATAGCATCTTTGTCGGACGCTTGATTCCAATCAAGACCTTTTCGGCTGCCGCAGCGAACAAGCCTTTTCCACTGGCCAGCTCTTGGACATAGCCATACCTTTGCGTAAGAATGGTGTGTGAAGTCTCGCTCATGATGATAGATCCAATCCAGATCGGTGCCCCTACTATCATCAATAGCCACATGGTCCATCTCCAGTCATCGTTGCGGTCATGTAATATATAAGCACCCGCAAGTGGGCCAAGGGTTGGTCCGAGAAAAGGTCCAAGGATGAAGAATAAAGATGCTGTACCACCACTCTTTCCCAGAGCCCAGACATCTGCGATCGTACCAGCACCGATAGCGACCGTGGAAGATCCGAGAATACCGGCAAGCAAACGGCAGGCGAGTAATGTACCAAAACTTTGAGCAGCTCCAGCACCGCCTGTAAAAGCCAGTAGCATGGTGAGCGAAGCGACGTAAACATATTTTCTGCCAAAGACTTCCGACAAAGGTGCGATAAGCAATGGTCCAATTGCAATACCCATTGTGTAGAGGGTCAAAGACAAAAGTGCTTGTGTACGTGGAATGCCAAATTCCTGCATCAACATCGGCGTCGCTGGAACCATAATAGATGTCGCGAAAGTGCTGCGATGTGTCAAATTTAGTTATCTCGACTGTTTCTACCATACACTTACGCTTCAAAGGCTGCGCAACATGGTATAACGGTGTGAAATACTCTTCTCGAAGTGCTCCAGTGGATAGGGTTTCTCGTTTCGCGTGGATCATCCCAAGTCAGAGATGCTTCTGGCTCTTCAGTTAAGCTGACAGGGGATGGCTTCTCCGGATCAGAGTTTGGAGATTCCATGGCGACCAAGGTTAGGGATTGTTTGATGATCGATGTCGTGTTTCGAAGGCTCAATCGCTGAAGCAGCGGGGGGTTTCATGGCTTTTTGACTGTCGCAAGGCGACAAGGGTGTTTCTCCCCGCCTAAAGCCTGTGGTGTGCCTTTCCATGGCTGAAATTGATGCCGTAATCAGGAACGTCGCATAAAATGCAGCTGTCCAAGGTGTCGGGAGGTGTGAGTAAAGCATCGGAAGTTGTTTTGATGATTCAACATGGTCAAAATGTGGGGGGAAGACAGCGCCGACTCCCGAGGCACCGAGGCCATACCTTCTTTCGACTTCATCTGATCCTTCGCTCCCTCTGTTGATTCATATCGCGGATACATTTCATCGGCAGCTGTCAGCGCGGATATTGTGAATGGGATTGAAGAAAGCGATGGCCGTGTAAGCATCCGAATCTGCCATACAATTATTTCGAGGCTCGAGAGGCGCAATTGGAGAAATTTTTTGGGTGCTCCGGTCCACTGGACCTGCCTTGACAACGATGCAAATGATTGTTGGATGAAACCGCCGTGTGGTCGTTGTGCTGGCACGAAGTTTTGCTTGACCTGCAGACACAATGTCTTCGTCATTCATCTGGAAGCCCAAGTCGACTGCTCAGGCAGATCTCCTGACTCGGGCGATTGAAGCTACAAGGATAGGAGCAAGCACAGCATTTCGATCTTGACGACGATGAGCGCGACTCTACCGACAACCAAGTAGTACGCCTGTTGATAAAGTAGCAGAGACAGACACAAGTTACGATGAGCTCGAATTCTCGGCCAATAAGAATCGAGCAACTAGTGTCGAGTCAAATTTTCAGAAACGGTAACCCGCGGGCCCCGACCGGTGTCGCAATTCGAAGACCGCGAGCGAGAATTTGACTGTTGAACAACAAACTCCACGCTCGAATTTCAGGGGCCGCGTTGCAATACTGTTTCAGGGACTTTACATCGTGTTTCTGACCTATAGGAGCTAGCACCGGCGCGCAAAGGGTATGTGCGCCTATAAATCTAGTTCGATGGTTGAGCCTCCCGACAGACCCGTTAAAGAATTGACCGCGATGTGATGGGTGCAGAGCTCCATGATCCAAGACACGGTGACGGTGCATGGAAGTACCTACCTTGAGTCATTACTCCTGGTTTACTAGCAGCAACGTACATATACAACACGCCCGCGACTCATATCGAATTCATCCGACACCTGCAATGTTACCCCAATCATCAAGATCGCCTGGCCAAGGCTCGGAAGACTTCGACCCTCTCCTCGAGTTAGCACTACCTCAAACTCCTAAAGGCGACTATATCGAGGTTTTAGACGACATCAGCGACGACGAGAGTGACGATGATCAAGACGTGAAGGATACGCGCGCCAAAAGATTGAGCGAAACCAATGGCTGGCTTGGCTATCTTCGGGATTTCACAATCTTCATCCCTTTCGTGGTTCCTCGGAAAGACTTCAAGATACAACTATGCTTACTCCTCTGCATTATCACTTTCACTCTGGAACGGGTCATACAAGCTGCTATCCCATACACGCTCGGAATAATTGCGGACAAGATCACGTCTGGTGTCATGCCAATCCGAGAACTGCTCATCTTCCTTGCACTGGACGTTGCTAATTGTGAGTCTGGCCTGTTGCTTGTTCAAGAACTATCCAAGATTCCCATCAAGCAATTCTCATACCGGGCTCTCACCAATGCGGCTTTCAACCATGTCATGGCTCAGTCGATTGATTTTCATTCTACACAAGACTCGGCTGAGGTCATGAAAGCAGTCGAACAAGGCGAGTCGCTAGGCATGGTACTCCAAACAGTGGTCTTCGACATCGCACCGCCGCTGGTAGATGTCATTGTCGCTTGTGCGATATTCTACCGAAAATTCAACCCTGCAGTGGCATTGATATTGCTCGGTTCGTGCATTGTCTACCTGATTGCACAAGGCTTCTCGACCAAACTCACAGCTGGTAACCGGAGAGACACGGCTAGAGCAGAGCGATTTCAGATCCGCAAGATACATCAAGCTATCCAAGGATGGCAGACCGTGGCCTACTTCAATCAGTTCAAGCGTGAGGCCAAAAGCCTCTCGGACGCAGTCTCTACTCACTCGGCAACAAGGGCAAAGTTTGAAAGAAAGCAGGCACTGATACAAGCTGTGGTGGAGCTCTCAAAACCCGCGACTTGGTTTGCACTTGCCTACATGATTTTGCAGCGTATCGCAGCTGGAAAAACTCCGCCTGGGGACTTCGTCTTCTTCCTGACATATTGGGATGCAATCATTTACCCACTTCAATACCTGATCAACCATATCCGATGGTTAGCAGGTGACTTTGTGGATGCTGAACGACTTCTTCTGTTATTGAAGACGAAACCTTCGGTTGTAGATGCACCCGAAGCACATCCGCTTGCTGTTCGCGATGGTGGAGTTCGCTTCGAAGACGTATCCTTCATGTACGACGAAGGCCGTTATGCGCTACGCAACATTTCATTCACTGCTTCGCCTGGTCAAACTATCGCATTTGTTGGGCAGACCGGCGCTGGCAAATCTTCCATTCTAAAACTTTTGCTACGACTACATGACATCACATCTGGCAGCATCACGATATCTGGCCAGCAGATACAGAACGTCACACTGAGTTCCCTTCGCGACGCCATCAGCGTTGTTCCTCAAACACCAATGTTCTTCAACGCCTCAATCATGGAGAATGTTCGCTATGCACGTAGCTCGGCGACGGATGAAGAGGTCTTTGAAGCGTGCCGTGCAGCTGCAATTCATGATACCATCATGCGCCATCCTGATGGCTACAACACGCAGGTCGGAGAGCGTGGCGTCAAGCTGTCTGGTGGCGAGGCGCAGAGACTGGCCATCGCAAGGGCACTGTTGAGAAACACGCCAATTGTCTTGCTAGATGAAGCAACAAGCGCTGTTGATACGGTGACCGAAGGGAAGATCAAGGGTGCGCTTGAGAAGCTCAAACAAGGGAAAACTGTACTCGTCGTTGCGCATCGCCTGAGCACCATCGCTGATGCGGATCAAATACTGGTGCTGCATGAAGGCGAAATCGTCGAAAGAGGGCGACACCAGGAACTTTGCGAAATTAAAGGAAAATATTGGGCTCTTTGGGAACAGTCGTAGCGGAAGGGAAGGGAAGGGAAAGTACCGAGGATCTTTCATCTGAACTTTCCTTCAAACAGCCACAACTTCAACACAACCGAGTAGATGCTAGCCCCGAACATCACACAGACATTTCCCAGTCTCCAAGCTCCAGGTGTCAGTCGCCACCAAGTTTCCTTCCTCGGAACAATGCCTCGAGTTACAATCAACGAAAGCATAAACCCTACTAGAAAATGGCAGGCCATCCATATTCCACCATGCAGGTAATGTCTGCGAAGGATCTCGTGCAACGCCTCGGGTAAGCAAACAGTGCTAGTGATTGCCATACATACGACGGATGTCTTCATAGCCGCCAGGACTTGCCAGTCAAGCACACCGAACAGTGGTTTCCGACACATAGGACAGGCTGTTTGGCAATGATCACCCATCAATTGTAAGCAGCGCTCGCAGGCTTCGTGTCTACAAGGGAGTGCTGCAAGACAGAGCTCCTCCCAGCAGACCATGCATTCTGCCTGCTTGTCTTGAACTTTCAAAGTTCGCATGAAAGTCGAATGAGTCGGCAGGTTCAAAGACGTGAATGAGCCCGGGAGCAAATTCCAGACCGTGTAGCCCAAGGCGAGACAAAATGTCCAAACCTCGCGAGGCTGTGATAGGTGAAGGAGGCCCACACTGCGTGACCAAACGACAATGTTTTGAGCAATCCGGTGCCAGGTGAGCTTTCGTCGGATGAGAGAATAGGCGAGGTCGATACCAAAGATGATTGATGTTATGATTGCCATGTGTGGCAAAAGACTGACCGGTGCCCTGCGCATATCGTTGGCTCTGATCATGGAGGCTACAGATGTCAAGTCTCTGAAAACTGAGAGTTGTGCAGTTGTTGAAGTTTTAAGAGAAGATTGCAGAGCTGACTGGATGATCAATAATGCGCTATCCGGAGTTTCTTCGCTTCCTTCTGAGATCACGAGCTGTTTCAAATCAGTTCTACCAGCACTACTTGTGGGTCCGAGAAAGAGGAACACACGCAAGGCCTGGTTGTCAAAACTGCACGGTCAGTTCGAAAGTTGGATGGAAAAGTGGAAATCACCGAGGGTTCCCCGAGCGTCGAACCCACTGTCAACAAGTCCGGCCGAGTCGCTATGGAATCGAGAAATTGAGAAAGTTGAAAAGAGATTGACAGAGAACGGGCAGTGTCGTTGGAGGCCTTATGCGGTCCAGTTCACTCTAGTCAGTGGCTATCATCAAGAGCATACAGTAACACGACCGAGAGAAGACAAGATTGCACCGAAGTCACGACTCGCTCACGATTTTCTCTACCAATCCTGCTACACATGCTGACTTCCCTTTGAATGACAATAAAAAGATCAAGGTATGTAAAGCTTTCTGACCTAAGCACTCGTGGAGGATCTCCGCATCTTATCTGATCCTGCAGGTATGACCCTGCTTGGATGTGCTTATCGAAGTGACGACCTCATAGCGGCTCTTTTTCTCCATTGTAACACTTCCACGATCATTCGAGAACGATTCTCTGATGATTGATATGTCGAAGGTGTGAATCGCGAATTGCTTGTTCCGTTGTTCGTCTCAGAAGAGAAATCATAGTTCGCACACGGCGTCTCGCGACAGGAGCCTTCTACCAGGTTGAATTCTGCAACACCACGACTGAGTTTGTTTTGTCGTTAAGTTGTGATATAGTCTCATGGTCAGTCTCATGCGCCTTGTTCAGGACCATGTTGCATATTCCATTCGATTTCTGCGATAACAAAAGCGACTCTTCTATAATTCGCTAATAGTTGCCTTCTCAGCAGCAGATCCGGGGAAGAAATTAAGGTTATTTGACATGGAATCTAGAAGGATGACGGAACGGTCGATCAGCGGAGGCTCCGGAAAGCAAGCAATAGCGTCATCATGTCATAGTGAGTAAAGCCAAACAACGAGGTTCGTGTGTGTATAAGTGTCGTCGCTGTACGAACTCTTCATATCTTCTCATACCACTTCTCAGTTTTTACTCGCAGCAACTTGTTTCGCACCTTACCTCACGCAAAACCCGTCTTTTCCTATCCACTACCATGCCTTACCCGGAGACCGCAACTGGATTCGTTGTCAAGGATCCCAAGAAGTATGTGACTTCTTCCCGAAGCCCAGCGCATATATTGACGTAAGTTACAGGTGGCAGTCCTTCCACAAGGAAGAATTCAAGCTCAAGACATTCAAGGAGGATGATGTCGACATTGCCATTGACGCATGTGGTGTTTGTGGTTCCGACGTCCACTGTAAGGATCTTCAACGTGTCGGGATAAGGACCAGTCGTTGACCTTGACAGCTATCACTGGTGGTTGGGGTGAAACTCCTCTTCCCCTCTGTGTCGGACACGAAATCATCGGTGAGTCGCGAGGGAGTGCCCTTCATTCCGCTTGTTAGATTGTGGCTGACTATTCCGCTCAGGCCGTGCAGTCAAGGTCGGTAGCAAGGTGAAGGACATCAAGGTCGGCGACCGTGTCGGTGTCGGCGCTCAAGTCGGTGCAGACTTGACTTGCGACAACTGCAAGGCTGACCAGGAGAACTACTGCCCCAACCAGTGAGTACTATTGTACTTACGAGTATAGCCTATGCTGACGACAATCTCCAGAATTGACACTTACGGTGCCAAATTCGACGATGGTGTTGTCTCCCAAGGTGGATTCTCTTCCCACATCAGAGTCCAGGAGTACTTCGTGTTCAAGATTCCAGAGAACCTCGATACCGCCATCGCAGCCCCAATGCTGTGTGCTGGCTTGACGACCTATTCACCACTCGTTCGTCTGGGCTGTGGTCCTGGCAAGAAGGTCGGCATTGTCGGCATTGGAGGTCTCGGTCATTTCGCATTGATGTGGGCACATGCATTGGGTGCAGAGGTCTTCGCCATCTCCCACACCAAGGACAAGGAGGAGGACGCAAAGAAGCTCGGAGCCGACCACTTCATCTACTCTGGAGACAAGGATTGGGCCAAGCCATACGCCTTCAAGTTCGACTTCATCTTGAACTGTGAGTTGTTCGATCAATGAGACAGCGTAAACCACCTACTGACATGACAATGCGCAGGCTCTGACATGACCCAAGAGTTCGAGATGTCCACTTACCTGGGTACCCTCAAGGTCATGGGCCGCTTCCACAACGTCGGTCTTCCCGACTATGATCTCCCAGCCATGAAGGCACAGGACTTTGCACCCAATGGATCATACATCGGTGCCAGTCATATCGGCAACCACCCCGAAATGGTCGCCATGCTTGAGCTTGCTTCCAAGCAAAACATCAAGTCGTGGATCGAAACAATTCCCATCTCTGCCGAAGGCTGTGCAAAGGCAGTCACTGGTGTGAAGGAGAACAAAGTTCGTTACCGCTACACTCTTACTGGATTTGATGAGGCCTTTGGCAAGCGCTACTAGTCGTGCTTTCTGCCGACCGTAATATTTTGGACGATCTTGGATGATATTGGATGTAGTGTGGTATAATCTTGGATGATAATAAAACGCATAATACCGTAATAGACGATGCCTTCTTCTTGTCTTTCTTGCGGAACCGTGTCGATTGGACATAATGTGTACCCTGTGTTCATCATCATTAGTCATGATGGGGTTTACGTGTGTCATGCTGCAGCGCCTGATAGGCTCTGATCCATAGTCGCGGTTATTGAGAGCATTTTGGGTTGAGGCTTCTTGCCTTTTGTAAATAAGTGTCAAGAGCGAAACAGCGACGACAACAATGCAACGGAAGAAATGCGCGACGAAGCCCGTGCGCACCCATCCATCTTGAGAAAGCCCAACTCGTTCAACCAACTCCTTCCGTATCCTCGACAACAACAACATTCCCAACCTTCGCATCTCCCATCATGCGCCCGAGTAAACGACGCAGCCCGTTCTGGAAATATCCAAGTCGAAAACCGCGACCTCGTCGAACCATGTCGCCATGACGCCCGCGCTCCACGTCAATCGTGACCACCCGCTCTACTGATCTAGTGTAGTAAGGTCGAGGGTGATGCAAGAGATGGAGTGAGAAGAGATATACCTACGCGTGATCTAGTACTGGCAACTCTCAACCAGCTGTCAATGCAGGAGTACCAACACGTCTGCCGCAAAATCCTAGCTCAACGCGTCGCTTCGTCCGAACAGCACATGTCGCGGCGTAACTAGAATCCAGGAGTCAATGACGCCAATCTTGCTTGGAAAGAAACATTGTTCGCATTATGGCTATTTACACACACAAACTCCAATCACGAATCCACTCAAGCTTCCGCTTTGATGTAAGGGATACCGGTCAATTTGTACACACGCTCCGACAGCTGTGGCTTCTTCCTGGGTTCAGATCTGTTGTGGGGATCAGGCTCGCCATTTCTTGATGCCTGATTCCTTCCCATGACTTTGCAGTTGGGCCCTGTCTGATGTCAGTGATCTTTCTCGAATAGTTCGTGATGGCAAGACTTACAGTGAGTGGTACCGAACCAACCCTCAAAGGCGACCTTCTTTCTCTGCAATTCCTCCTCAGAGGCTTCTGTGACGGGCATGTAACATGTGTACACACAGAAGCGAGATTGATCAGTTGTGGAAGAAAGGTTGTAATGAGGTGTGCGCGAGTCCCAGAGAAGAAGATCTCCAGGTTCAGCGCAGACCTTTGTCCAACGACAACCGTGGTCTTCAAGCCACTTCATGCCCTTGTCTGTGAAACCATACCACTCGGGATTCCATGCAGGAATAGGCGTTTCTGTGCCGGCGATCTCTTTGTGGAATTGCTCACTCAACAAATGTGCTCCTTCGCATACGATCAACCCACCATCATCGGGGCCGTTAGGCAGGAGGTTGACCAAGCCTTGCAGACATCTGAAGCCATTCTTGGTGGGGTCTTGATCTTGGTGAGGCCAAGGCTTGTTGGGAGGCAGATCTTTGCGGCCAGCGAGACCGAAGTTGACGGCATCGAAACTGACAATCAAGTCTTCGGTGTTGAGGACGGTCTCGAAGACAGAGAGAACACCAGGTTCAGCACGAATCTCCCATGCAAAGTCTTCATGGGTGACGGCGTAGTCGAGGCACATGCCCTTGTTGTTGATCTCGGGGAGATGCTCGCTCTTCCATGTGCTGAGGTCGTTGCGATCGTATCCGAGGCCGCTGTGAAGTGTCAGTAAGTGTATCTGCATTTACAAAACAGAGTGGAAAGAACATACAAGTCTTCCAACCATTGGTGCATACGGTTTGCGTAGTTGTCAGCTCTATCCTTGGGAACAGCACCCTTCACAACGGCATAACCGTTCTTCGCAAGATCAGTCTGCCAGTCATTTTCGCCGACAAGGTAGATGGCGGTCTTGGGAACTTCTGTGTGGACCTCTGAGAAACCCATTGTATGTTGTATGAGTATGTTATGTGGATGATGATGGAGATGGTGAGGATGGAAGAAAGAGTCGACTGAGATTGTGAAAGAGTGCTGTTATATCCTTTGTTGGGTCCTCCGAGCCGCTGGAACCTTACGCCTGACTTGGGAATGGAGGTACCGTGGACATTCTCGCCCACTCGATGCTGCTAGTGAGTGCGTCCGACGGGGGAAGAGTGTGGGATGCGGGGTTGATCTGCTGAGATGACGCCGAAGTGCACCGAACCGAATGCTGCAACGGCCGAGCTGACCGAACCGATCGTTGGCAAATGTGGAGGGCATTGAGTTCAGGAGACTCCGTGTGGGTTTCCGGCATGGCACGGTAGTTCGATAGTCGTAAGATGCTTCGTGATCCAGACTTGAGCGATGGTTGAGCTAGTAGCGCTTCTTCCTGCGACCAGATTCGATACTCGAAGGTGTTGGCTCGAGATTGCGACGTCCGCTCCAGAGCACCTGAGAGACCCACATTTTCGAGATCCCAAAGATGGGGCGAATAGTCAAAGCCTGGTTGTCACAAGATCGGATCACAACTCATACCCAGAACGCCGAACTTTGAATGCTTGTGTCTAACACAACGCAGGTTCATTGATTGTATGTTCTGTCTTCCATATATCATCAATCTTTCTCAGCACTACATAAAGTTCTTCAATTGCTTGTCACACATCCATTTTCTTCTCGACCATATCCCCGCTGTTCGGAAGAGCCTCTGCACCTTTCGGGGCCACCACGGTCTCTTCCACCACTGCATCGTTCTGTTCATTGTGAGTCGGCTTTTTGCTCACATCGATCTTGCCAATCCAGAACGTCGACACAAGCATGACTCCACAGAAAGCTGTGTAGAAGATCCACATGTTACTCAATGCTGCAGCATAATTCTTCGAGTTGTCACCGCCACCGGCAGAAACATGTCCATTGCCGGTCAAAGAATCAGACCCAAGACCTCTCTGCAATACTACACCTCCAATAACAATGGAGAGGGAAGTAATGAGACTGCGAAGGAAGGTAAAAGCAGAGTTGGCGGCTGCGACATCTCTCTGCTTGACTACGCTTTGAAGCGCAATCATGGGAGCCTGAAACAGGGGACCGACTCCGATACCAGCAATGATTTGGAACAAGATGATCTTCCAGATGACAAGCTTTGACCCAAAGTTGATGAACAATCCCGTGCCGAGCGTCATGAAGAAACATCCGAACCATATAGCAGGTCTGACCTTGCCGGTCTTGCCGATGAACATTCCAGTGGCCATAGTGCAAAGAGACAAGGGTAGAATCAAAGCGAAAAGCAGTACACCCGAGATAATGGGCGAGCGTCCAAGAACCGCCTGAAAGTACAAAGCCAGGTAGAAGTCGAACGCAATGAAGACGAAGCTGTGACAGCAAGCTATAGTAAGTGCTGCACGGCTGGTACGTGAGGCAAACACCTGTATGGGAATCAGGGGGACCTTGGCGAATCTCCATTCCCAGATCATGAATGCTGCAAGGAGGAAGACGCCGAAGATGATCATGCACAGAGTGTAGGCGGATGTCCATGAATGTTGATGGCTGGCACCACTTTCCAGTCCAAGAAGGAACAGAATGGCTCCGGCGGCGATCAAGAAGCAGCCAGTCCAATCGAGCTCTTTCAAGGTCTCTTTGGCTGGAGCTCTCTTGATGTTGAGTTTGAGGCAGAGAACGGCGAGGACGAGTGAGATGGCGTCGAGTGGCAGATTGATGTAGACTGTCAAATGACTGATTAGCTTGAGCTGTCATGTTTGTGGGGATAAAAACTTACAACACCATCTCCAGCCGATAGTCGACGTAAAGACACCTCCAAGCATTGGCCCAAGAGCGCTTGCAATAGCCCAAACGATTGCAGATAACCCATAGTACTTTGCGCGATCTTCCAGTGGAAAGATATCACTGATAATGATGGTATTGAGGATCATCAGACCACCTCCTCCAATACCTTGCAAGCAGCGACCTCCGATGAGAATCAGAATCGAATTCGCAAGAGCGGCCAGCAGACTTCCAGCAAGGAACAAAGTGTTTGCAGCAAGAAGAGCAGTCTTTCTTCCGACAACGTCTGACAATTTCGCCCAAAGTGGTGTTGATGCTGTGCTTGCGAGATTGTATGCCGATCCTACCCATGTGTACTGAGCAGATGTGGCGTGTAAGCTGCTCGCTATTGTCGGAAGTGCTGTCGCGACGATTGTGATGTCGATGGCGGCGAGAAATTGTGCAAGGCAGAGCGAAAGCATCACAAGTCTTCTTCTTGTGGTTCCCATGGTGTTTTGGACTTTCTCCGATACACCGGTCTCCGTGCGACTCAACTCCAGATCCTGCTGGTTATTTCCCTGCTCTTCGATCATCGTCGTGTCGGTTTTCGACATCATGGCGTTTCCTGAGGAAAGACTGGAGAAGAAGTCAGGGCAACGACAACAAGGTGATTCTTCTTGCGTGATGGACCAGCCAACGGCACGGCATCCACCAGTCGCCGCGTCGGCATCATGGTCACCGACATGGGAGCGCGAAGAGTCGCGACTTGGGGGAAGCAAAATGCACCTTGCTTGGTTCCAGCCGCATCTCCGTACTCGACCGAAGTGCACGGACATTTCGGGACCACTTCCCGAGAAGCTCAGATTCGGGCGCTTCCTTGACCGAGATGTTGCAGTCTACGAACATCGTGTGTTGCTTACGCGTTTCGAGGGAAGGATTGAGTGGGTCTTAGGAGCGGGGTAAGCAAGTCTTCTGCTTGTTGGTTGTTCACCGTCCCAAGGAGAAGGCTAAAGAGAAGGGAAATGTAGGCATCGAGTTCGGAGGGCTCGAACAGGGTTATCCTCACGACAACATGTTTTCGCACTACTCTCCTGTCAATCTGCACGTCAACTCCAGAAATGGATACAAATATAGCTGTAAATTGGTTCTCTAGGTATCTCTACTATGTTACATTCATAACAGTGAGCTAGCTTGCTGCCGGACGAAGATGTTGAATTTTTTGTAAGACCAAACTGTGTGTCTTTGTGAACTTGGCGTCGAGCACGCACAGCCATTCTTTTGGTCAAATCTTTGTCTAGAAAAACGTGATCGCAATAAAACACATCGCCGCTTGCTTCTAGAAGAATACAAGCGGGCTACAAGTCTAAACTGTTCTAGAATCTTAACCATCTTTGACCCGGTGGAAACATGACTCTCATTACATGCGGATATCGAGGCAAAAGTGAGCGTAATCAATGACAGTTCAACATTTACATCTCGATCATGAATACGTACAAGAAATCATAAACTATATACAAGTCTCCGCACATTCGCCACACCACCGTTCATACAATCATGACTCTTACTCCTTCTTATCCTTGGCCCATCTGCCAGTGAAGGCTCTGATGTTCTTGCCCCAAACGTATACAGCAACACCCATGAGACCAAAAGCTGCAGTCAAAGCGGCAAAGATACCGAAAGCACCATCGTATCCCTTGGCTTCAATCATAGGCTGGATACCGTAGCTAACACCGAAGCTCATGACACCTCTCATGGCGCAAACGATGACCAAGAGAGGTCCGGCACGAGCCGGGTAGCTGTCGAGAAGGTAGGTGATGGCGACGATGTTGGCACCGACGAAAGCGAAGTAGTAGGCGGCGACGACCCAAACATCTATGATAGAAGAGTTTGATTAGCATAGGCTCGCTGGGCAGGGGGTGATGAGATTCAACGCTGCCGACATGTAGCCACCAATATACGTTCTGAACATCAAACATCATTCGGTGACTTTCGGCAGGTCTTGTTCACGGATGTGAGATGCTTACAAGTGAACCAGTGATAATGCGATGGCTTCTGTGCAGCGAGTCCGTAGAGTACGCAAGAGAAGACTCCGACTATCAAGGGGAAGGCAAGAGGAATGATGCGATTTTCGGGCTCGTGAATACCGCCGTTGCGCTGAGCCTTCCACTTGACGATTCTGTCTGAGCCATGTCCGAGGATGGGGAGAGCGATGATGGCAACGACAATCTGTCCGATGTTGACGTAGCTGGCGCTGTCTTGAGACCAGTTGTATGGAGGAGCGGTAACGATGTTTCCATATGTCGTACCGATGGCGATGTTGGCACCGAGAGTCAGACCATTGAGGCAAAGAGCCCAGAAGACGTTGGGGAAGAGAAGCAGACCGAACATTTGCTGGAGATATGTGTTAGTATGTAGGTTGATCGAAGATGAATTTTGTCTCTTACCTTGTAAACATTGAGAACAGCCTTCATATCAGGCTTGCCAACCCAAAGTCTCAGGTCAGAACGGAAAGTGCGAGGGGCGAAGCGAGCAAAGTCAAGCTCAGGTCTGGTGGTGCAGAGTGTGACGGAAGGAGGAGCCTTGTTGACAGTCTCCTCAACGTCGAAGCTGTGCTCGGTGGCTTCCTGGTATGAGGAGAGGGGACGATCATACTTGGTCTCAGGCAAGAAGAGGGCAGCAAGGACGAACAAGACGGCCGAGAGAACAGCACCAAGACCATACCACCACTTGGGAGTGATGGCACCGGCAATGGGACTGGCGAATACGACATAGATGGTGGTGAGGATGACTTGAATAGCTTGTTGGGTCATGAGGTACTTGCTGCGTTCGTGCAGGAAGTACATTTCCTACAAGGATCAGTGCATGTTCGTGAAAACTCAAAATCACATAGGCTTACCTGAGTGATCATGGGAACAAGAGCTTCGCTCTGACCTGCCGCAAGACCGACGATGCAGCGAGCAGCAAGATGCATCTCGTAGCTTGTAGAAACAGCACAAAGGACAGCACCGACCACGAGAATCAACGTGGAGAGCAGAATAATAACGCGACGGCCGACACCGATAGCGAAAGGCATACCAATGATGTTACCAATACCCCTTGAGAAGTATGAGCCCTGTATACAGATCGATAGAACGCGTTCGAGACTTACATGAAGAGAGTAGGGTATGTCATCAAATGAGTGATGTCGGCGTAGCCCTTGCCAATTGCGACATATCCAGGGATGTAGAAGCCCAGTAGACCTCCAAATCCACTGACGAGCGACAGACCGAGAGCCGAAACTGGAAAAGTTAGACCATGAAACCAATTGGTGAAGACTTGTTGTCCTTACAGCATGAGATGATGACCAAAATCAACCACTTTTGCCAGATTGGGCAATTCAGAGGGTCTTGCGGATCCGCAGTCGGCGTTGGGATGTAGACAACCGCTCCGTCGGTCAGTTTGACGGTTCCCATGGTCGTGACCTGGTCGAGGGTCTTGGTATGCTCGAGCTCCTCGATGAACTCGACATTGTTGTCCTTGACGTTCCCCATGATGGCGTATTGATAATCAACGAACGAAATTGGTTGATGTAATAGCGAGATTGTTGCTGCTGTCGCTAGTGTGGCGATGGTGTGGTGATGAGAAAAAGACAGAGAAGACCGTCGATCAGATGTGCGACTTATACACTTCGCTCGACACAAGTCACCTCCACACCTTGTCGGATGAGGTGCTGGACAAGGTGTGGAGGAGCGAGCGAGACGCAAGTCTCTGCGCCGGTAAATGTGGCTTATCAGCTGCAAAACTGGGGAATTGTCATCTGGTATACGCCAACAATACGCCTTTCGTGTCAATGTAGCCTCTCCGATTCGTTGAAGCCACCGAACCGAGCCACTAGTAAACCTACTCCACGAATTGAGATGGCCGAGACGTGGAGATGTGGGGAGCTAGCCTGGGGCTTCGGCGATCATCAACCTGGGGCTCGGGGCAAATGAGGGGGTTATCTTGCGTGCCACGATGGTTGAGTCTGGTATTACAGAAGTTGATTCAGTTGCTGAGCAAGGAGCGCTCGGTAATTGGATCTAAGATCTCGAATCCAAGCAGTCCAGACGTGGCAAAGTGGAGAGGACTCCCGGTCAGAGGGGTAGCTTTTGTAGGTCGTACCATGGGATCGAATCGAGGAGAAGATGGTGCTAAGAGGCCAAACAGGTGCCAGAAAAGATGGGTAGTCATCGTTGCGATTGAAGGCCAGTCGATACCTTCGTGGGATCGATTCTTGCTTTTGCAGGAAGTGAAAGATGCTTTGAAGTGTCCCGCGCTCATGTTTCAATGGAATAGATAAACCCATACCATTCTGTCAGGGATCGTGGTGAGATCCCACCTTGAACGTCACAGGAGCGTGTCTTTGCTGGCTCGAATCAAACAAGATGTCCTCAAAAGCGTTCATTGTGTGTCTCTAGTGTCGTTTCTGCCGGTCCTAGTTCGTGCAGTGAGATTGTTATCTTCGACTGCTTTGCTTGCGGTAATGTGTTTGTTAGCAGCGATCTTACCCTCGAGCGTTCCTCGAGTCGCTTTCACGTCACAGCATACGGTGAATTATCAGACAGATGTGAGCGGAAGGATTCCATTGCGATATCGTATCGTGCATTATTATAAAGTCCATCGGCCTCTGGTAGTCCTTTACGCCTGCCAATCGCAGTAGTCGATCTGACATCTCTGGCTTCTCAAATGGCTCATCCTCGTTCTTCGGACAGACGTTGCTATCTCGCATCGGCGACTCTAACGCAGGGCGAATGTTTGTGTGAGGCTAGTGAGTGGTGGCAAGCCAATTGTCATAACACTCCTTCCCTAGCTTTTATTAGGGTTGGCGAACCTTTTCGGTGTCATGCAAACGTTTTAGACGTGTCGAGTTTGGACGCACCCTCAGGGGATCTGGCGTAGTGCATCGTGCGAGAGTCCTAGAGAGCGAAATCACCGGGCTCCATGTCGATTCTAGTCATCTCGTAGCCTTCCAATCCAAACCACCTGACGCCTCTCTCGCTGAAGAGGAACAGATCCGTCTACTGTCATTGTGTTAGCCAAGGTGTACTATATGGGTATATGAGGCACTCACCTTGATCTCTGGTGGAGGCGCTTCTTCATGGTCTGCCGACTCCCTCTTATATACAAAAGTCTTGTTGAACAACTTTGCAGATCCTTCCTTCAGTATCAGATCCCCGTCTCTGCAACCGTGGGGAGTGATCTTCATTAGGTCTTGTACAGCTTGCATATCCTTACGCTCAGGCTTCTGATCGCAGTGAGGCCAGAATTTCCATGTGATGTTCTGATGGTTGAGTATGGGGACGTTCGATCCATGGAATGAGCAAGCAATTCGTTGGTTTCCTAGAGTGTCTCGAAGTTCTCAACGACGTTGGGTTCATGCGCGCTTCCCACGCCATATAATTATGAGGAGCAGCACATACGAAGTACCTATTGAAAAAGTCAGTGACTGTATGAGAGGTGATCGAGATTACTCACCCGCCCTCAGAAGATATCGGTAGATGTTCCTAAGTCTATATTCCAGGGCTATTATCGTTAAAGCCCAGCACGAGCTATATGAGCCACTCTGTGTGCTTTTTGCAATAGTGCTGTGCTGTGTCCTTGCTAGTGACATTCTTGATCACTGCGCAACCGTTCTTGTGGAGTTCATGAAATCGGAAACGCTCTCGGTGGGGTTGCGGACAATGTTTTCGCAATGTCTTGTGTGGTTGGCTTCGTAGTCCTGCACAAGATTGAATAAGGTTGGCTGCGATGGTGATTGAGGGCCGAGACGTATTTATCCTTTGCCAGTTGTCGATACAGAGTATATGATCACTAGAAATTCTGATGGGAGCCACTCCCCGAGCCTCGCGTGCGATATGTTCTCTCCGAAGCATCCATCCAAAGCTTAAGCACACGACCGATATCATAGAGTTCGGGCATGAGAAGGAAGCGGGGCAAGGAGGTGGCCTTGTCCAGATTCGTCCCTAGTGGCCGAGTCGACCGAAGGTGCGGGGTCGCAGCAGAGTTTGACCGAACGCGCCACCTCGGCCGAGAATCGTCAGATGAGCTCGGGGCAAACTTCTTCCCAATTTCCCCTCATCGTCGCTCGACGCTCTGTCCTTGCGCAACTACCAGAGACCATGCCGGACGGTGAGTCGGACACTTCACCACCGCGAGTGGGTCTTTGTGTGGACAGATTGCGGGCTCGGGAGTGTCGCTGCTGTTGCGTCTCAAGGGCGCCGAGTAGATAAGATGGAGGGGCCGCCCCATCAAGGTGCATCAACACCACCTCCTTCTCCAGCTTTGTTTGTCGCTCTTTCCCCGTCTGCAACTCACAAAACACTCGACAACAAACATGCCGCCACCTGTGCAGATCGCGTTCAAGCGCATTGGAGAGCCCAAGGTCGGCGAGAACGGTTATCTGGGTTTCACCCCTGACCGCGAGGAAGTACACAAGGCCGGTTCAAGACCAGGAAACGCGAAGGCTTTGGATTCGGATATCCTGGTCCAGCATGATGTTGAGATCATTGTCCGCGATGGCGCCCGCCTCTACGTCGACATCTACCGCCCTGCAGGCTCAGACGAGAAGATACCCGCAGTCTTGAGTTGGTCATTCTATGGCAAGAAGTACAGCGCTCTTGATATGCTTCCAATCTGTGTCTGGAAATGTTGCGTCACGGACAAGATGCTCAGTGGCCTCGAGAAATTTGAAGGTCTCGACCCTGCACATTGGTGTCCTCGTGGCTACGCAATTGTCAGCGTAGACTCCCGTGGTGCCGGCAACAGCGACGGTCAGATTGCTGTCATGGGCACCCAAGATGCTGAAGACGGATTCGATGTCGTAGAAGCCATCGCCAAGATGGACTGGTAAGTTGGGGTTCTTGAGTTCTCTTGTTCAGCTCGACTAACATCGCTCAGGTGCAATGGAAACATCGGCATGGCTGGCAACTCAGCTCTCGCAATCTCACAATGGAACATCGCCGCTCAACAACCGCCATCTCTGAAGGCTATCGCACCCTGGGAGGGTATGGACGACATCTACCGCGAGCAATTCTGTAGAGGTGGATGGTTCTCCATGAGCAATTTCGACCTGATCGCAAAGGCTATCGTTCGTGGTCAGCCAAATGCCGGTCTTGAAGATCTGGAAGAGATGTACAGACGCAAACCTGCCGGAAGCGCTTTCTGGGAAGACAAGAGAATCGACATGAAGAAGATCAAGTGCCCTGTCTACATCAGAGGCTCAGAAGTCAGTGCTCTTCACACCATGGGTTCAATCAGAGGTTGGATGGAGATTCCTCACGACCAGAAATGGATCCACTGGGGCAGCACTCAGGAATGGTACGAGCTCTACGGCCAACCAGAGTCAAACGACGAGTTGCAAAAGTACTTCGACCGTTTCCTCAAGAACAAGAAGAACGACTGGGAGTCTACACCCAGACTCAACTGGTCTCTACTCCAATTTGGCGATCGCCCCGCCATCGAACACGTTTTGATCGAGGATTTCCCCGTCCCAAACACAGACTACAAAGAACTCTACCTCAGCCCAGACAACAAACTCGTTGACCAACCCCTCTCATCCCTCCAAAAAATCACCTACGACTCCGAACAACATCTCAGTTTCGCCGAATTCACAAAGACCTTCGACAAACCCACTTCCCTGCTGGGTCTGCCCAAAGCAATCCTCTACGTCTCCTGCGCCGACACTTCCCGCGACGACTTTACCGTCTTCATCATCCTCCGCAAACTGGACAAGAATGGCAAAACGCTATACCATCTCAATTTCCCCATCGAGGCCACTCCTGTCAAATCAATCGACGATATCCCAGAAAAGGAAATGGCCTCTTTGAATCTCTTCTCCGGCGCTACGGGAATCCTCCGTGCTTCCCACCGCGAAATCGACGAGAGCAAGAGTATCCATCCGCAATTCCCTTTCCATCCTCACAAGCGTCAGCAAAAGCTCGGCCCCAATGAGATTGTGAAGCTTGAAATCGGTATTTGGGCAATGGGTGTGCATTATGATGCCGGTGAGAGCATTTCTGTACGAATCGGTGGACAGTATCCTAGTATTGCCGAGTTTACAAGTTTCTCGGGCCCTAGACCTGAGCATGAGTTGAACAGGGGAGAACACATTATTCACTCTGGTCCTGATTACCCGAGTAGGATTATTCTGCCTTTTGTCGAGGTTAATGTTTAGGTTTCGCTTGGGTTCTCGATTTCCATACATATACCAATCATGTTTCGATCACAATGATAGATGTGCTTTCAAGATGATCGTTAAATTCAGTGATCTTCGAAACCTGTACTGTTTGCCCAATCAATACCTTCAAACCCTCCAACATCGCCCCCAGAATCCATCCAATTCCATAGTTCTTCAAGATTGTAGCCTTCAAATGGTAATGTGCTCAAATCCGAGCCGTCGTTCAGGCTACCCATCGCCGTCGTGTGACTTGCATTGTCGAGCAAGATATTGGCAATCTGCATAGTCGAATGTTCTCTCCCCATGATGTTCGACGCCGGCGATGAATTTGATCCGCCAGGTAGATTAGCCTGCTGACTTTGTCCGCTACTGCTTGAGGTGAGATGATTGTTTGGAGAAGCTTGGAAGATATTGCTGCCGTTGTTGATGGTGTATCCATTCGAGGTTGTGGCGTTGCTCGAGCTACTTGCGTTTGTTCGCGAAATGTTGGGGAGACTGTGTTGTGGAGGTCTGTTGTTGTGTACGGCTTTCCATCGCGCAAGGCATTCGATTGTTCGCTCGCAGATGATCGTTGCACCTGGAGAGTGGTCAGTAAAAGATCTGTAGTAAAGTGAGCCAATTGATTCACCATTTGAGAACTGCTCGTCCATTCCGGTTTTCCGGAATTGGGCTGATGTCCATTCAGTGACCGCTTTCAGCAACTGGATAAGATAATCAGTCTCCATCTGATATCAATGTCTGATGACGCTCTCACCTCCAGGTCAGAAAGCTGCATCCTCCCTCCGGGATTCTTGACGATGAACGTAGCAAGCACCACGCATGCCAACAATGCAGGCCCTGCGCTCAAGAGACGCGAGTCCAACTTCCTTTCCATCAACTCGATGGTGATTCTAGCGACAGCTCTTGCACTGCTGACACATATGGCCTCGCCTCCTCTCAGCCTATATCTTGCATCATTGTCGGGCAAGAGCTTGTCGATCTCCCGTTGCAAGGCTGCTATCGGTTGTATTAAAGCAGCTCGATGTACTGCAATGACGGACTGGTGGTACTGAAAAGACATGAAAGCGGCAAGGTGTAGCTGGTTATCACCGCAGAGTAAGTCATTCCCTGGTCGTAATTCGGCCGGTACTAGCGAGGGCCAAAGCAGAAGCTTCTTATCCAGTCTAGCAGTGTCGAGAAGGATTTGCTTCGCTGTTCTTTCGCCTGGCTGGTGACCATATAGATGTGTTGAGATGTCATGCTGAACTTCCGCGAGAGCCATGTTCCATTGTAAAAAGTCGTGGCCGGGAGCACGCTGATCCGCTGCCATCATCTGATCAGTGTTGACCACTCCGATTGCAGAAGGCCTTCCACACTCCAACTGTCCCATCTTCTCGAGACAACAACATACAGCCCATATGCGAGCATGGAACAATTGCTGATCTCGTCGTTGTATTCCATGCTGTTCTGATGGCCTGACTGCGGAATGTCGATGCAGTCCCATTGACTGAGCTATTCTGACAGCAGTTCCAGTTGCGCCCCAGGCTAGACCGTCCTTGTTCCTATCCAATGGTCGTCAGTCAATTGTTCTATGGTCACAGGCGTCAGGAAACATGGTCATTCCTTACCTTCCTCTGTAGCATATGGCGAGCAACAATAGACACTGCACTGTCGTCAGGTATGGGAAGTTGATAGACTGACCGGCGAGTGCCGCACCGATCCTGAGATATCTTGTGCCAATCTCGGAAGGTGCGCCATTCAACTCATCAGCTCCAAGACTCATCAAAAGATATGCTATTGCAAGGAGTGGGACCTTAGTATATGACACGGACTTGAGGTCTGGCAGAGGAGCGATTCGGTGAACGATGGCTTTTGTGTCGTCGATGTCTGTGATAGGGTAATAGACGTGCAAGCGTGTGAAGTAAGCAGTGAGATAAGCCTCTCTCGTGCTGTAATCGGGAAATGGAAGCAGTTCCAGGCTTAGAGGCAATTCCATCTCCTCAGCATGCTGCATACCATGACGAAAGAGGGCAGAGACTGGTTCGACGTTGTATGATTTCAAGTATATGTCAAACGATTTTGTCAAACACTGTGCGCTACTAGCGCCCAACATTTTGAAGCGATTGTTGACGAAGTCCAGATTGAAGGACATGTCGTGTGGTTGCTGGACAGGTGAAACATCATTTGTTTCTGGTAGTACGGGAGTACCCAAATTGCCATTGATGGAAGGCGTATGGTTGTTCAATGGCTGTGGAGATGGCTGAGGTAGATCCACTGACCGCCTATTGGCCGGAGGAAGATAGTTGGCCTCAGGTGCTTCGTGACTGAGGCCGTCCCGTTCAGATAGTGGACCAATTGGTGGTGGGTTCTGCATCGGAGCGGGAGGTGGATTCTGAGTTGGCTTCTCAGGAACGTCCACCCACTCCCTCACAACGGGAACTTCAGGTCTTTTGGGATCGCTTGTAAAGCATTCCGAATTCCTGCTGCAGCAATTTGTGCATTTTGGATAGTTTGCATCACATTTGACCTTTCGCCGCCTGCACTCATTGCATGCCGTCGTGAGGCGAGTCTTTTTTGCTGGAGGAGGGTTCATGTTGATGAGATGTAATGGATAAACAGTGCCTCTCTCTTTTTTGTCGTCTGTTGGTTTTCCTTGTTATCAGGTCCGGTGGATATGTTTCGTCAGCTTTCTTCGGCGAAGCTCGTCGCGTTGCATCGCGTTCGTCTCTTGCAAATGACAAGATACTGAAAGCGACAAAAATTTGTTACTCTGCGGTAAGAACAAAGCGTTCTCTGTCGGCTGAAGATGATCCGAGCTGTATAGAGACAAGTAAATGCAAGTGATGTGTTCGGGAAAGATGAACCCCTCCGACGGGTCGAAGGCCTTCTGCCTCGGGCGGGCGCTCTCCACAACGCCAAGAAAGTCGTGCCCGCTCTCCGCCTTCCTTCCCTCATCGAGTCTTTGTTCAAGCTCCTGCCTTCTTCAAGTCGACTTTCCATGTCTTCTACAAGCTTGAGCTGATTCTCACATCCATCACATGCTGACATGATGCTTGAGTCGACCCCGGTTAGCCGCCCACCGCCCGCTGCCTGTCGCCCAAAGCCAACCGATTGCTCCTTACCGGTAGCGACACTGCTGCTAGGGCCGATGTTCACGACCCATGTCTTACATTCCACGCCGCCTCTCCTTGCACGCTCAAGCGTCCAAGCCAAGATCCGACCTTATCGAACAGCGACGTTTTACCGCGACACGATCGATATCGCCCAGGCGACCGAGAACAAGTGAAAGCCAGCCTTGACTAGTGTCAGGCTCACGAAGATTGCTTTACTCTCGATATCACGTAGAGGTTCTGGCTGCGGCAATTTACAACAAACGAATGGAGACCAGGGAGGTCCTGAGATATACATGAGGATATGAAGAGTAGGGATGTCTCATTCTCGATGCCCGAGCATGGCAAGACTTGACTGTCTACGAAAAAGCGGCGATGCCACCTTGCAGAGCATTGCTGATTACATCCACAACCTCGTTGGCCTCTGCAATCAAATCCTGGGGTGTTCTCTCCAAGATCTCGTTGCTGAAGTACAAGTGATCATCAAGCAGGATCTGCAGACCAGCCTTGATGAATGGATCCGTTCCGCTCGCATCAAACAATGCCTTCTTCGACTTGAGAACATTGACTGCAATAGGGTTGTCGACCGAGAGAGTTGTATTGACGTGGTCAATAAGTCTCATGGCATCGCTTTCCGAGAGCAGAGTGGTAGGGAGAGTCGATGTGTCAAAGCCACCCTTGCGAGTCGCGATGTGGACTTTGGTCAACTGGAGGAGAAGGGGCCCTTGTGCGAGAATGCCGCCTTGATAGCCGCGGACCATCGATGTCAGGTCTTGAACATCTTGATCAAGAGAGGTAATGTCGTTGTAGACGTCGTCAACTGAAGCTGCGATTACTGTTGAGACAGACAGCAGCAAGGTGTTGATGGTAGAAAAAAGACGCATTTTAATATGGTGAGTTTTGGAGGTTTGGGAAACGACGAGATGGTGTTGGCAGAATGGCAGAACAGCAGGCAATTACTTCTTATGCTCACAGCAACATCATCCAAGTGCCTCGGTACTTCAACAGTTCATACCATGACGAAGGACGAAAATTGATGTTGTCCTCTCGGCCGACTCAATTCTAGGTTGAGGATCTTCACCGACCCCACATTTGACATGGCGATCACTTCAGCTCCCCTCGCGTGTGGTTTTCCAACGGTCAGGCACGAGGTCTTCGGCAAGCTCGCACCGACAGCGCTACGTGCGGAGCATTCTTCTCAAAAGTATGCTCTAAATCGTTTCTTTCGCTTCTTGACATGTTTTCGCGACATGCCTCGGTATGGCTTGGAAATACGTGCGAGAGAAGACAGCGGCGATCTTTGCCGATCAGGCTAGAACAGGAACAAGCAAGGATCCACCTCCGCGCTTTACAACTGCCATGACAACATACGCACGAAAGAAGGTCATGCATGGTCGCCATGAATTGAATATCTAGCTAGGTATCCCCGATTGCTTTTACAACCATTCTATCTCGTTTTCCAGTCTCTCTACCAATTGTCAGTTATTACCACACATCATGCGCTTCCAACTTCTCGTCTCGTCACTCCTGGCTTGGACCGCAGCAGCAGCACCTCTACAAGCTCGCGACATCATCACCGCCCAGACACTCATCTCCGACATCAAAGGCATCGACGACGGCGTTAACGCCTTGACCGCATCCATCAAGGCCTACGACGGCGGCCTCATCAAAGAACTTCCCATCGGCGCCGACATTACGGCCATCCATATCGCCAACCGCAAAGGCTTCCTCGACGCCAACCTCCGAGCCACACCATTCAATGCCGCCGACTCGACTGCCATTGTAGAATACACCGCCTCCAGTGTTGGTGTGGATATTCCGGCTTCCGTCGATGTCCTCAAGGCTAAATACGACGTTTTCGAGAACCAGAAGGTTGTCATTCTTGCTGGATTGAAGCTGCTTAAAAACGATCATGATACCTTCTCGGCTGCTTTGGTTGCGAAGATCACGGCGGATAAGGAAAATGGTGTTGCGGCTGTTGCTGTGATCGACGACGCACTGCAGAGTGCAATTGACCTTTACTCATCGTAGGATGATGAAGGACATTGATGTATTTGATGTTGAAATCTGGTAGATGGGCGTTGCTTATGGTCTTTGTCTCCGGCGTTTTGTAGGTAGCCAAGTCTTTGTTTCTTCTTCTCGACATTGTTCGACTTTCTTGTTGAGGTGCATCGACCGAATTTGCTCTTGGTGTCCTTTCCCAGTGGATATCCGAATCTCGAGTCGTGTTGTTCTTTCCTCGAACGCGCCTTCTCCAGTACAGTCAGTCTCTTTGTTTTCCGACCGCGTATCAAATCTACACAACAATCTCAGATTCGCTTCTGCCTCTCAGATATCCAGTTGTGACCGATACAGGGAGCCCTTCTCCGATCGCCCCAGTCTTGTCCAAATTTGCGGCTCTCCTTGTCGTTCAAGCCCGACCACCTACGCCTGACGCACCAATCTTGAGACCATCGCACGGGATTGCGAACACGAGCGGCGACATTTGGAGCAAATCGTGGCTTCTGGCTTCTCTCGACACTATTCAGTTCGATGACCTTTTGTCACATTCCATCACACACCGTTTGCGACCCTTCGTCTCAAGGCATCGTCGCCGATTACACTTCCCCGGTTGTCGAACCTCAGAGATCCACTTTCCGCCATTCATTACCATACCCATCAAATTAAGACTCAATGGCCGCTGCTGAGGAGGATGCAATCGAAGCAACAACCAGATTTGAAGCTGCAGAAGAAGAGAAGAGCAAGAAGATTTTTGAAGATGTGAGCAAGAAGCGGGAGCAAAAGGACAAGAAACACGGCATCAATGACCGCTCGTGCATCTCTACCTTTAATGCTAGTCGTCACCTGACAAGCACGGGTGAAGAATCACTCGGATACAATATGCTGGTCAGAGAAAAACTGCACTCGTCATCCAGGGAGCTTGAGGAATTGGAGGCAAATTTTAGGGCTATGATGGATGGCGTTGTGACTTTGGAGATGGACTTGAGAGAAGCTGAGCAGAAGTTGGAGAAGGCGAGACAGAAGTTGGGAAAGATGAAGGAGAAGCTCAATAAGGGTTGGGGGATGCAAGCACATTGATGATGTTTGACGGATAAAAGACATGGAAGGCACATGGTCTTGTAAATTGTCTGGCCGAATCTATGCCTATGAGGCTTCGAAGGGCACGATATGAAATGATGACGAAAGGAAGGGGGTGGAGGTTAGAACGGGTTATGCTATTCACCAAAAGTTCAAGTTTAGGCTCTCGCTGCTGTCTGTTTGTACGCCATCTCTTCAGCTTCCCTGTTCCTCTCCACCCAATCCTTTGCACCCGAGTAGTTGCAATTATACTCCATGAACTCTTGCGGATTCAGCTTGACTGTCTTGTTGTCTTGTGATGCAGCTGGTTTTGCTTGCAGTCTGCTGTATGCTTGGATCAATGAGGCTCGGTCATATCGCGCTCTTTGAACAGCCTCGAGACGCTCCTGAATGTCTTGACCGGATGCCTCCTTGCCGATGTCGGATAGATATGCTTGTAGCGCTTCTGCGTCTTCGATGCTTTGACTCGCGCCTTGACCTTGAGTCGGTAACATGGCGTGAGCTGCATCTCCAATCAATATGGCTCGTCCTTTTGTCCAGGTTGTGAGGGGGTCAATATCCCGTAGTTGCCAAAGTGCAACATCAGGGGCATGAGACATGATCTCCCTTACCCAAGCAGGGAAAGCTGCAAAAGCCTCAAGCACTTCTTCCAAAGGAGCAGAGTTGTTCCAAGAGGTACTTTCGTTGTTTGGGTTTGGATCAGGCACAAGACAGACGAGACCGAACATTTCGCCGCCTCTGCCGGGACCCATGATGACGCGCTTGTCGTGGCCGACGATCATGGTCGTTGCTGACCGTTTGAGAGAAAAGACGTCTTCTGAAACATCCAACTTTGGCAGTTTGTCTGTTTCGACGAGGATGCGGTAGGCGGAGAGGCCGGTGGGTATGGCTTTTGATCCTTCGCTTGCGGAGCCCTTGATGACCTCGTCTCTGATTGCGCTACGGATACCGTCTGCTCCTACAACCACGTCTCCTTGGACGGAACTTCCGTTGCTGAGATGAACAACTCCAGTGTCGCAATCACAACCGATAACGCCAGAAGAAGTACGGATGACGGCCGGGGAACCAGGCATATCTTCCGATGTCGCGGCTTGACGAAGTGCATCATGGAGATCCTGACGATGGTATAGCATCCTATCGGCACCAAATTGTGAAGTGTTGAGTTTCATTTCGACTTGCAATTTCCCCTCGACATTGAGAAGACGGAAAGCTTCATCGACCATTGGTTTCTTTTCTTCCAGGAAGGCCGTCATGTTCCAGCCATTGACGATCTTCGAGGCATTTGGTTGAAGAGAGATCAATGCGCCGACTTCTTTGTTCATGCTTGACTTTTCGAGAACTAGAATACTGCGGCCTTCTTGACGGAGAGCGATTGCCTGAGTAGAAATGTCAGTGAAAAATCAGAAGATCCGGACGCTGAGGTCATCCTCACGGCAGCAAGACCAGCGATGCCGGCACCAACAATCACCACATCCCAATGTTCTACTTCTGACCCGATCGCCATTTGTGATAATCCTGGACAATAAGTCTGAAAGAGATGGAAGTGCAAGACATGAGGAGGGGTAACGATGGATGTTTATTGTTGAGGTTATCTGCGCTTTGGAGTGGAGCTACTCGTTGACCTCGGAGATGAAGTCTTATATCGATGCTGGTGCATTGTGACCAATAAGCGGCACATCATTGTCGCATGACCTTCGTTGTTGGTTGTTGCGATGTTGCGGGTGTGAGTGGAGGAAAGGATTCTCGGTTCGGTTCGGTGAGTCGGTCTTTCGTCCCCGCGTTGATCTCGCCCGCTCTCAGCCACCGGCGCTTTGACCTTCGGAGCTTTGCTCGCCTCTCCTTTTTCCGTCCTTCGTTTCTCTTCGGCGAGATTGCCCAAACCCGCCATGAGACATTCTCTCGGCGACTCTCCGAGCAGTGCATTCTCCGGCTCAGGCTTGTTGATTTTGAGTTCGACTCAGATGCATTTGACTATCAGGGTCCCCGGGGATCTACACTATCAAGGTACATGAACAGATGACATCTCATAGTGGTTCGACATCTCCCGATAGCATAGGAAAGAGTCGGAAACGCAAGCGTTCTATCGCAGATGGTGAGCTCTTTCCACTAGACTTCCAACTCGACCTAACAGAGATCAGTACATCTGTCTAAGGTCAATAAAACCAGACATGATGACAGCCAAGTATTTTGCGCGTGTTCGGGGGACAGTCCGTGTATTACGCCAAACCCAGTTGAAAGGGACCAGACCTTTCTCTCCAAAGAACGCGACCTCAGCCACAAGAACAATATCCTGCCCTCACCAATAACCGTCCGACAGGAGGATGATGTCGATGAGATACTGAAGAATTTCTTCGAAGACAGTGACACTACATCCGACGACAACTCGCCAGGACAATCATCACATTCCGGCGTGGATACACCGGATACTATCTACTCTCTCCATACAGATCAAGCCCTTACCACAGAATTTCCACCTACATTGGCGAATCAAAAATCCTCTCGCCCATGGAATTGTCGAGTTCAAGAGAGTCAGCATGCTTTCACCCTCTACACGTCTTCGAGTACTTCTCATCGCAAATACAAAGGCCCGAGCAGCCTTCAAGCTTTCTCAGAGTGGCTTCAACTGAACACTGATGGTCTCAATCTTGACTTCTCGGAGCAATTCCGCTATGGCACTTCTCATTGCGAGGAGATGGACATGCCACCGACCTTGAGTATGCCGGCTCTCTGTGTTGACTGGTATATCTACACAGATGCCTATTTCCAGGAGATCGCCCCGTTCTTTCCTGTGATCGGAAGGGAGCAAATCGTCAGAGCTGCGACATATCTTAGCAGATACGGCCACCTGGAAGAAAGACCGACCGGTGATCGACCAGCCATGGCGTGCGTGTATGCCTGCATTGCTCTCGGTGCGCGTACGAAAGGTCAGATTGGCATCGCTCAAGCGTACATTGAGAGCGCTTGTTCACTCGTGGGTCACCTGGTCAGCTTGCCTTATATGGAGTCCGCGCAAGCTCTTCTGCTAATCTCCTTGGAGCATCGTGGACGGAGCAAAAGTGGAGCTGCTTCTATGGCTCTTGGACAAGCCCTTCGCATCTTCAGTTCTATGGGCTTACACCAGAAGCTCTTTGGCTGCGACGACTACCTATCTCCAGCACGTCAAAGGTCGGATCAGAGGACATGGTTGACAGCATGTGCGCTGGAGCAGAACCTAGCATTCGAGAGCGGTCGCCCATCAAGTGTACGAAGCTGTCAATTTGACAGGAACATCCTTAATGCAGCCTCAGATGTTCCAGCAGATTTCTTGAAACCTCTAGTGAATCTTGCGCACATCCAGAGTCAAATCACGGAAAGATTGTTCGACCAAAGTATTTGCGCAACACCACCCGACTTGGACGGTATATTGACGATCCAGGGCGAACTTGATGAGTCTCTGACCAGATGGTCGGACAACCTGCCCGAGCCTTGGAGGCCTCGTCGTGGCCTTCTCCGTTGTCCACCTGCTTTGCTTGCCTTCAGAACCTCTCTGACTTTTCATTTCCACCAAGCACTCATCACATTACACCGCACAGCCTTAATTGATGGCCTTTCAGCTGATACTCCAAGTGTCAGAGCAAAAGGGAATCATGGTCGCCGACTGCAGAAGAGTGAAGGGATCTGCGCGAACTCAGCCAGAGATATCCTGACTACCTATTTGCAATACATCGAGCAAGGTCATCCCTCGCCTTTTATCACCTTGAACCAGCCGCTCCTAGCAGTATACGTTCTCACTGTCTACAATCTGAAACACCGAAGCGCTTGGTCTGCACGTACAGATCTTGCTTTGCTAGGTTCAAGTGCCAAAGCAATCAGAGATGGATATCAAGAGCACGGTATGCCTCCTGGCTTCTGTGACATGCTCGCTACATTGGAGCGACGTGTAACTCGCGGCGCGCAACCAGAAGATGGGCCAATGACTAGCATAGATTCGCAACCGGGAGAGACACCATGGGAGTCGCCTACAACAGATGTATCTGCAAGCGTTTTCGGTTCTGAATTCGGTCCACTAGATGTTGATGTTTTGTTGGAAACACAACTTCTGGCAAGCTTGCAGAGTCAAGAAATGGCGTTCGAGTCACCTCCGCTCAACACCATTCCCGGGATTGGAGATCAGGATCTACGTGAGTGGCTGGATAGTCCACGGCTCTCAGATGAGGAAATCTTGAGTTACCGCTTGTAGACTAGTTTGACAGCTGCAGGAGAGCGGCTGGTGCTCCACTGTGGCGTCTGGAGAACGTCTAACCGAACAATACCACACGGCTCACAATGTGCGAATCTGGCAGTCTCATGCATATCCAGGTACCTTGACATCGAAAACCAGGTTTTGATACTCCTTCCGAGTGCAAGTTCCATTTCGTGTGTCATCATTTCTGGTCATCTCGCATGCACCTTTGACGACCCTCCTGATGCATGATGCACAGCACAGAGCCACTTCCCTGCAAGTCGAACCAGGCCACTGGTCCGATCGCCCGCCAAAGCGATGTCATCCGCTTCCAAAGTGCCTCGATTGGTCTTATTGAGCTTCTAGAAGCGGATCTTGGTCATAATTCCTGGCAAATAGGCCGCTGCGGTTAACTCGAAGACTCCGTCACATCCTGCATTGGGTTTTCGCGTCGAGTAAGTGCCACTTCACTCCTTGCCCTCGCAGTAGCGCTAGGACAGCCTGGTCCGGCCCGTCGCGAGAGCGAGGTGCACCGAGCCGCTCATCATCAGACGCCATGTAGCACAATCAGTTGTTTCCTAAGACAGTGTTTGATCGGTGGCTTAACGCGGCTGGGTTATAGGTCGCTCGACTCGAATCCACTGCGAAGCCACAGGCCGATGACAGCATAGGCTCTACGTGCGCACAAGGGTCGTTCATCTCGTCTGCTGCAAAGCGAGCCGTGCTCGAGTAGGAGGTATAAAGGTCTTCACCCCCTTCTGTCTCATATCATACTTGATCATACTCGAATTGAGTTTCAACGACAAAATGAAGCTAATCGCTGTCTTCTTTCTCAGCCTCATCACGGAATCCGTCTCCTTCCCGTGGCTTCATCGAGACTTTGCAGAGAATGCCAAACGCGGGTTGGACATCGTAAAGAAAGACCCAGAGCTGGTATCACTTCTCAAATCCATCTACCAAGATCAACTACAAGAGCGAGATGACTTCTTCGCCGCTATGACCGATTACACTGAATCTTGTGGCGACACTGAGGCAGAATTTGAGCCCATACTGGAGAAACGGACTACTGCCAACTGCTTGCCTCACACACTTCCCGACTTCCTACCAAGCAACATCACCGGCTTGAAGAAATTTCCGGAGGCAGCATACCCTTACAAAGATCCTGCGCCTTCAGATCAGAGAGGGCCTTGTCCCGGTATGAACACTCTGGCCAACCACGGCTATATCCCTCGCAATGGAATCACCACCGTGGCGCAAACTGTTGTTGCTGCAGCACGCGTGTTCAACATGGGAGCGTATGTGTGCGCGCAATGTTTCTTCTTTTGCTCCTGCTAATTGTCCACGTCCAGCGATCTCACCACTTTTCTTGCAGGTGGTTCAGTCCTCTTTGCCGGCGACATACCTACAATGCGATACTCAATTGGTGGTGCAGATAAGCGCACCAACTCCGCTGGTGCACTAGGCAGTGCATTGGGAACCGAAACTGGTCTATCCGGTCATCTCCGGTTCAAAGAAGGTGATGCTTCTGGCACCCGCTGCGATTTTTACCTCTGCGATGGCGATAACCACAACATGAATGGCAGCATCTTCAAGGACCTACAAGACAAAGCGAAGACTTATGGCGGTGGTCAGTACAACGTCAAGGCCTTGATTCACCACTCTGCGGCTCAGTACCAAAACTCTCGCAACAACAACCCGAACTTCTACTTTTTGCCACCTTCATCTGCACTGACTATCGGAGCTACCTACTTCACCGCCGGCTTTTTCTCCAATGGTACTATCGGATACGGAGGTGTTGCCAACGAGGCATCAATCGCGTCTTTCGACGGTGCTTATTTCAACACCAACGGCACAGTCTCATACCAACCTGAGCAAATTCCTCCGCAGGGCTGGTATCGTCGGGGCCTCCCCATGTTCCTCTCTGAAGGTATTGATGGCATCATCACTCTGTATACCGGTGTAGCCGCCATCTTGGGTCAACCCGACCTCTTCGGCGCCAACACCGGTACAGCTGGCGACTTCAACGGACAGCAAAGTCTCGCTTCTTTTGCCGGCAGTGGCAACTACGGAGGCACCACTGTGAACGGAACTATCTGTGCTCTGGAAGAAGCTCTCTACGGTGACTTCGTCAGTGAGTTCAGTAATGTGCTCTCGACAGCTGTAGGTGCTCTGAATACCGTAACATCTCTGTTCGGTCAATACGGATGTACTGTTCCCAGCGGTGCTCCAGCAGCTCAAGGCGCTACCACCTTCCCTGGATATCCCAAGCCAAGCCCTTGCACTTTGAACAGGATGCAGAACGGTCTTGATCAGTGTGCGCCTGATACAAACACCTACGACAGATTCAACTCGAAAAGTGTGCCTTTCTGTTTAAATTCGCCGAGCAAGGTTGCCGCGAGCTCGAACCCGTTGCCCGTGCCTGGGATATTTTGAGCATTCCCTTGGAAGCGTTACATGGAATTTGCATGGAGTTTGCTTGAATCGATTTAGGATGACTATACCATGCGCTTGCTCAAATTGTGTACGTCCAGTATGGCGGTCAGCGAAATATGTCTGGAACGACCGAGTCATCGCGTCGATGACTAACTCGAACGGGTCACCGGTTGTGACTTGACTTGCTGTACTCTCCATGACTCACTATTACCCAACCGAGAAGTTGACCTTCGTTCATCTCTCTTTGAATTCTTCAAATCAATATTTCTTGCGACCATCAAAATGACTACAAAACGTATTACTCGAGAATTTCTAAACTTCCAGCGCGAGCCTCTGGAAGGATGCTCAGCAAAACCTATCGATGAGGACGATCTCCAACACTGGGTAGTTACGATCACTGGCCCTTCCGGATCTCCTTATGCTGGTATAGTGTTTACCATTAACGTCCGCTATCCAGACGATTATCCTCACAACGCTCTTCGGGTTATGTTCTCCACCCCAATCTTCCACCCTAACGTGTCGCCACGAGGCGATGTACAGCTTGCTGAGTTGGAGAGGTCGCAGTGGTCACCTGCGTTCACTATTCAGACTGTTCTTGTATCTTTACAGGCGTTGTTGTCGCAACCGAATCTGGAAGAAGGATGTGTTTTGAATGAGAGCGCGGCTCGTTTGTTCTTGGAAGACATTGCTGGATTTGAACATAAAGCGCGACAATTCGCTTTGGCTCATGCTGGTCAAGAAACGACTCTTCCTTTGATGCAATAACGGGAAGGGACATAAGATACTACGAAAGTCGTCCCTATGTACTACCACCAGCCCGACCTCCTCATGTCCCATCCTGCCCATCAGACCTTCAACTCTTCTTGAGCTCTCTGATCACCCTTAGGATACTTCCCAGCCTTATGAATAGGGAACCACTCCGTCAACGTCCTATCCAAAGTCACAATCTTCCCGTCATCTCTGGCCTCTCTACCTTCCATCTCGAACGCATACCATCCTTTTCCGTCAACCTCTGGGATATCCCAGAATGCGAACGAAGCGTTGCCGGCGTCCATGCGAAGTTTCATCCATACTGTTCTCATGGGTCTGTAGCCGAGGGGCCAGTGGTTTGTGTCGGGTTCGTGTTTGACGAGGGAGAGCATGAGATCCTGTGGTTGTTAGTGGAAGGATATGGGAAAGGGGGAATAGATGACGAACGTAAGTCTCGGTTGTTTCCCAGGCTACACGGACTTCGCTGTGAGAAACAATTGGTCCCGAGGCGGGTTTCTCGTAGCTGAGGTTTATGGATGCTTGGGCGAGGGTGGAGAAGGCAGCGATGCTGCTGGCGATTGCGGTGATCTTCATGATTGATTTGAATGCGTTGCGAGGTGAGATTATGGAAATGGACTGCTGTTTGTCTCTGAGGTTGCGATTTGTTCACGTCCGTGATATGTTTTATATTGTGGTAGGGTAATCTTGGTGCCTTGAAGCTTTGCGGATCATGCTGGTGCCTAGAAGGAGGATATGCATAACGTCGATTGAATCCTTCGAGGCTGTGTACGGGGTCAATCACTTGGCGCGAAGGATTACCGGCACTTCTTTTGGTCTGGACGTCACTTCTTGACACAGTATACATTCAAGGAGAGGTGATGTGCAAACGTGTCGTTGATTGTGAATTAGGTGTTCTTTCAGACTCGCAGCATCACTCTGGTCAACGGGTTCTGACCGGATCGTGGGCTTCGCGCGAAGCATTGCGCGCTGAGAGTTGGTTCGCGCCTGCGTTTTACGAAAAGACTCGAGTTTTCGATATTGCAGTGACGCTTGCTGGTGGAATTGAGCATCGTGGTTTCCCTTCGAATCAATTCACCTAATTCGGTAGTTCTTGATGACCATGCGAAAGCTTGGCGTCATGCGCAAGCGTGCAACTCCAGCGACGACTCGCTCTTGCTGTTCGTCAAGCTTCCTCGTCAACTCTTACTCGAACATCATCACCACCAATTCTTCTTCAAACAGATTATCAGCTTTTGCTTGCATCATCACCAACTCTTACTTGAAGCATCATCATCATCTTCCCGCATATCCCTCTTATCCCATCAATTGTGCCATCCTTTGCGTTTACACGCCCATCATGCCTTCGATGCATCTCTTCACGTTCGGTATCCTCGCACTTCTTCTCCCAGATGCCATAGCTGCACCTACATCCAACACGGCAGCATACGCAGTCAAAGAGAGACACGATGCACCACAAGGCTGGACCAAGATAACCTCTCCCGTCGAGTATCAGACCATCAGTCTTCAGATTGCTCTCAAACAGCAAAACTCCGACGCCCTCACAAAGATCGCCCTGGAAGTCTCTGATCCGTCCCATCCCCGCTATGGCCAATACCTCTCTGCCAAGCAAGTTCGTGATCTTGTCGCTCCCTCGAATGCAACCATCGATGCCGTCTTTGGCTAGCTTCTAGGACATGGCATCGATACTGCCGCACTCAGCTCCACCAGAGACTGGATCAACGTCGACTTGCCTGTTCACAAGGTCGAGAGCCTCTTGAACACCACCTACTTCAATTACCGTTACACGGACGGCTCGACATTGGTTCGCACTTCAGAGTGGTCGCTACCCGTCTACCTACATGGATATGTTGACCTGATTCAACCCACCACCTCTTTCTTCCGGACTCCCAGGCCGCTAATCCGCCCAACACATGAGCATGTTCCGATGAGACGGCATCAAAGAGAGGACTTGTTGGAGACGATGCCGAACGATGTAAGTCTGCACACATCACACGTCTGTCAAGGGTATCTGACTGATCCGCGTCTCGTAGGCCTCAGGTTCTTCAGCTTGCAACATCAGCAAACTTTGCGACCCTATTGAGACTTCGCTTCGTTGTCTGCGCTGCCTGTACGGAACGATGAACTACACTGCCCAAGTACCCGAGAGAAACATGATCGGCGTCACAAGTTATCAAGGCTCAGTATGCATACCACACACCCTGTATTTCAAGGCGTATGGGCTAATAAATTCAGGTGCAGAGGCGATCTGACATCAGACAATACCTCAAGAAGTTCCGTCCGGAAGCAGTAGAAGTCGCCGATACATTCCCCATTGTCTTCACCGCAGATCATCACAAGAATTCGACAGATCCCACAGATCTCGCCGAGGCTGATATGGATGCAGAGTTGGCCATCGGAATCTCTTGGCCAACCTCATTCATGGCATGGTCAACTGGTAGATAGGTTAACCCTTGGGCCATCCGAAACCTAAAGCCAGGCGAGGATTTCATTGAGTGGATGGTTTACGTGTTGGCACAAGACAGTTTGCCGCAAGTCATCAGCACTTCTTGGGGGGCCAACGAACACACGTGGCCGCTCGCGACAACGACACGTTTATGTGATGGCTACAAGGAGCTTGGCGTTCGTGGGGTCTCACTTATCTTCGCCAGCGGTGATGCCGGTGTGGCCGGTGTCCGAGACGAGTCTTGCGGTTCCGAATTCCATCCGACATTTCCTGCATCTTGTCCTTGGATCACGGCTGTCGGCGCCACAAAGGGCTTTGAGCCTGAAGTTGCCGTGTCAGCTTATGGTAGTGGTGCTGGCTTTTCCAATCACTTTGCCATGCCAAAGTACCAAGTCGACGCCGTCCACGGGTATCTTGAAGGGATAGGTGATATGCACGCAGGAATGTACAACCGCTCTGGACGGGCCTATCCAGATGTTGCAGCCCAAGGAGCACGGACCACCATCGTGACGAGTGGTATCAAGACATCCAACAGCGGCACGAGCGCATCTGCACCTATCTTTGCAGCTGTGATTGCATTGGTCAACGATGCACGCATCGCGGCTGGCAAACCCGTGCTTGGCTTCTTGAACCCATGGATATATGGTGCAGCTTCTGCAGCTTTTACTGACGTCGAAGATGGTTCTTCAGTCGGTTGCGACACGGATGGTTTCCCAGCTGCCGATGGGTGGGACGCTGTCACCGGCTTCGGTACTCCGGTAAGTGTAAATGTCCCAGCCATCGTCCTGTCGTCTACTGACCGTCTTCCAGAACTTTGACAGACTCATCGAAGCGGCATTCAGTGTGTTCGAGACTTGATGGAGTCTCCAGGAGGAATATCGGTTTAGGGGATAGGACTGTTATCGACAGAACCGGACGACGGCATCATTGACCGCATCGTATTTCTTTGTTGCTCACAATCACAATTGATGAATTGATATGAATTTCCTGCATGCTCTCGACTTGTACACCGTGTCTACCGCTACTGTGATTGTCTCTCAGAATTTGTATCCCCTTGTGTTACCAGTCCCATCCTCACAAATCGAGTATACGCTTACTGGGAAGGCAGACTTGTGCGGAAGAACTCAAACAACCTAGAGAAAGGAATCAAATCCACGCGATCATACAGATCAGCATGACCAGCACCGGGAACCCAGATAATCTCCTTCGGTTCCGCAGCGCGCGCATACGCATCGGCGCTGAATTCGCGGGAGTGAGCAATATCGCCAGCAATGAACAGCATAGGTCTCGGCGAAATAGTTTCGATGTCGTTGAAGGGGTAGAAGTTCATGAACTTGATATTGCTAGTTGTCGTGCGTGCGGTTGTGATATTAGGAGCTGAACCAGGAGGAGTAACTTCACCACGAGAAGTACGATAGAAATCATAAAACTCTGCATCGACTGCAGTGGAGGAGTTTGTCAGTCGCAAAGGAGTGCCCAGATTATATTCCACTTCCCCTCCTGCAGCTTCTATCCAGCGTTGTTCTGCCGCTTGTGCGATGAGTTCTTTACGCTGTTGCAAGTTTTGGGAATTTTCCAGTCCATCACGGTTGACGGCGCCCATGTCGTACATGCTTGACGTAGCCACTGCGGAAATCCTCGGGTCTATTTTCGCAGCGCTGATGACGAAACTGCCGGATCCGCAGATACCTATTGCGCCTATGCGTCTGCGGTCGACGTAGGATTGGAGACCGAGGTAGTCGACCGCAGCGCTGATGGCTTCGGCATACATATCTGGGTTTACGTTGTTGAGGGGGAGACCTTGACTTCCTCCATAAGAAGGCAAGTCGATGGAGACGGCGATGAATCCCTGCTCGGCCATCTTTGTGGCGTAGAGATTGGCGCTTTGTTCTTTTACTGCGCCCATGGGGTGGCTGACGATGATGGCGGAGTGGTTGGTGCTGCGATCCAATGTGTCCAGGAGGAAGAGGTTGGCTGCGATGGTGGTGTGGTAGATTGTAGGGAAGGAGATTGGCCAGATTGTGACATTGTCGCTGCGGTAGAAGTTGTCCGCGCCGTAGGAAAAGTTTTGCGCGGTCGCTGATTGAAGCAGGGCCATACCAAAGGTGGCGATGTTGGTGGTAGTGATCTTCATTGTGGGATTGATGCTGTTGTTGGTTGTTGTCTGAATCTGATTTGATATGACATGTGGAAAGCCATCATGCCTGGTCTTATTTCTCGAGCTGCTGGCCAATGCATCATGTACAGCCACCATTTATGACGGTGGCCAAGTGTTCCAGTTAGTATTGACGCGTAGTTTTGTATCATTCTGGCATGGAATGCTCTTTGCGAAACCTGCTTCCGTCGGCCGATGTTGAAGGTCGAGTCAAAATCTTTCGGCCGAAAATCAGCTTCTTGGCCGTCGTCGGTTGTGAACTTGAGCTTAGCATTGTGAATGAAGACTTCCATCTCTCCAATCACTCCTTCGACAGGGTGGTATGTGATTATGACTGGAGCCGTCGTCGAGGTGGTCCGAAGTCGCTTATGCGTATACTAGGATGGTGACACATCTTCATCAACAACATTCCGTATATTTGACCATCGACTGAGCCAAACCGCCCTCGCGATATTGACGATGATCCTGAACAATTGGAGTTGTCGTTCTGTTACAATGTCTCAACGTAGATTGTATGCATGCTCTCTACTTCCACAATTCTCGTCGCTCTCTGTGATCCGCGTGCTCTCATGCACCCTGTACAGAACCAGCGACGGCGGTTGAGTTCTGTACAAATGGAGGTGTACCGCCTAAAGTGCCCTTGGCGTCACCAACATAACTGGGGGCTGAGATGCCATCTTCATATACATCTTCCCAATGTTCCAGCACATCCGCCACGACACCTCGGATGACGCTCCATGCATTACGTAGCCCAGGTCCCGTGGCTGCCTCCCCAACATAGTATCTGCTCTGGTAAGCGCTCAACTGAGGTGGAGGACGATCGAAATTTGAAAAGGCCTTGACCATGGCGACACGGGAAAAGTCAAGAAGCCCAGCTTCAGCAGCACCTGCAAGTCCTAGTAGCCGTCCTTGGTCATCTTGGTTCGTGTTGCAAGGCTTTGCAGCTCCACTGGTTACAATATTGGCGTACACTTCGACATTGTGGCCGGCGACATCTCCGTGCCAGTAGATTTGTGAGGACACAACGTCGCAATGTGCCAAGAACGGTGCTTTTCTTGCGGCTTCGAAGAGATACGTCTGCCTTAGGCGCTGCAGATCGCTGTCAACGTCCTCAAACTCCAGATCCGTGGAGATGGCGGCTATACGATCGACAAGGGCGGTGTTCAGCTCGTAAACTTCAGATCCCACCAGACTCGGGTATTCAAAGGGTGATCCCTGTGCGTAGGCATACATGTACTGAGAAGAGAAGTTCGCAGGCAGGTCGGAGCCAAGGAACATGCTGAGCCATTCCAACTGAATACTGTACTGGCTGATTGCCACACCACCAGCAGTACCATACTTTGGATTCACGCCACCCGTCCCTGTGATAATGAAAGTGCTACGGCGGACGTCGCCGATGATAAGAACAGAAACTTTGTGAAAGTCACGCCCATTCGAGACGGAAAGCTGTCTTGCTATCGCTCTGCGCGCATGAGTTTGATAACAGCCTAGTAGTCGAAAGCTTCTCGGAGGAATTTTTGGACATACCAACGCTGTGACTGCCGTGTCTCTCGGTCCGTGACAGACTCTGAATGCACAACATTCACCAACTATCTGAGATATCTCGGAAGGGATGTGGCGGCCGAGTGGCCCAACTCAGTATTACTCTCTACACTCAAGAGGTAGTAATAGCCATCCTTCTTGTAGATATGAGGACCTCTTGGTAAAGCCATTTCCTGTTCCATTCCCCATGTCGAACGTTTCGGTGAGGTTTCTAGCCTTCACGTCGATGATCTTTGCCTTGATGGAATGACCTACGTCGGCGACAACAATACTACGGTCATCATCGGAGAAGATGCCAGGGTCAATGATGTACGGTGTCTCGATTGCAAAAGGCATTGACCATGCCGAGTCGTTAGTTGCATCTCTCGAGATAAAGCTGTAGAATGTGGAAACAAAGGGTCCTCAATGTAGGTCGTGATCAGGTAGAAGGCACTGCTGTGATAGCGAAGAGTTGTAGCGAAAATACCTCCTCCCTGAATGTTGTTATCTGTCAACAGAGTTGGCAGCTGTTCTGGACGGTTAATCACATTGCTTGCCAGTTTCCAGTTGATGAGGTCCTTGGAGGGGTGGATCGGTGCTCCAGGATATGCGAGAAACGATGATGTGGTACAAAAGAAGGTGTTGTCGCGCTCGGCCACGAAGACACAAGAAGGGTCACTATTCCATCCAGGGAGAATTGGATTGGTGTAAGAGACATTCTCGTTGCCGCTTTGTGTGCTTGCGACGAAGGTCACCAAGGCAGTCGATACGAAAGATAGAGTGGAAAGATAGGAACATGCTTGGTCTTGATACTCGGTAAGATCGAAAGGCGACATGTCAGACATTCATAGAGTGATGCTTCTGGTGGGGGCGAAATCACTGAGAGTAGTCTTGTTTGTATTCAAGTCCACATTAATACGCGGCATACTCGATGATTAAGTCGACGGTTCTGCATATCAACAGAGAAAGGCAATAGAAGCTCCGCCATGCTGTTGTCTTCTCCGGGATATGGGGATGAGTAGATGGGGTAGCCTAGGGATACGCGCTGCGTACGCTGAGGTGTTGAATAGAGGAAAGCAAACTTACCCATGCTCGCCCGCATTGCACGGGGCGGATGAGATGTCTACGAGAAGAAGCTTGCGTGCGGCTGGCAGATCGAACAACTAGACGCAATTCATCACAGTCAATGCACGAAATTGATGCATTCTCAAGATGCGTACGGTGAGGCTCGGGAAAGAGCAAAGTGCGGATCGTGGGCGAAACTTCTTTCCCGATGGCCAAAAGTCACGGTACTGCTTCTCCTCGCAAACCATGAGTTTAGAGTTCTAGCTTCGGTAGTCTCTTGCTCCTTCCCAGCCATCTCAAAGAGACGCGATTTGTGTAAAGATGTCTCCTTCCTAGTTCGCGTACAAGACTTGCTTGTTGCCAAGTCCTGCTCTTGTGAGCTCTTGCTCTAGACCTCGATGTCTCAGGCGCGACACGCGACGATCGCGTTGCTAATTCGCAGGGCACGCTTTCGGTGCAACGTCTATACCCACTTTCATGCATGGAGAAGGGCAACCAACCAATTGTAACCCTTACCAATTGGTGGATAAGCAGTGAGCGAACACGGCACTATCACCGGCTATGCCACACAAGGTGGGGACATGAAGTATCACCGGTTCTAGCCTGAACAGATGAGATATAGATCTCGCCCCAATCCCGTAAGCCTTCTCATTATCTCTTATTCCGACATTGCTCGCCATCATGTTGCATCTCGCGGGTATAGTCTATATCGTTTCTGCCCTGCTTCCACCTGCACAAGCGACAGCCACTCAAGATCTAATCTTTGACTATGTAATCATCGGTGGAGGGACCGCGGGGACTGTACTGGCAAATCGCTTGTCTGAGAACAAGTCTGTCTCTGTAGCATTGATTGAAGCTGGTGGCTCCGCTCTAGACAACCCTTTGGCCAGGACCATCTATGGAGACTGCCCGGCTTGCAACACTGACTTGGACTGGCAATATACGACTGTTGCGCAGCAGCACCTCAATGGCAGTGTCAAGCCTTACCATGCGGGCAAATGTCTCGGCGGAACGAGCAATCTCAATGGTAACTTCGTCGCCACTTGGCCTTGACACTCTCTTTGGATGTGCTGCTGACATGTGTCAGGATGGACATATCTTCGCCCTGCAATGCAAGAATACCGGACATGGGAAGCTGTGGGTAATTCTGGCTGGACATGGCAATCGATCCTCCACTACTTTCGAAAAAGCGAGAACCTACAGATCCCACCTGAAAGTCAACAAGCACAGGGTGCAACATATAATGCTGGATACCACGGCTTTGACGGACTTCTAGATACCGCATGGCCCCCGCTTCTCGACGTTGGTGCTTTTGGCAAAGCTCTCAACCAAACATGGCAGGCTTTGGGTTTCAGATGGAATCAGGATCCTAATACTGGAACGCTTCCTGGTCTGTTCTTGAAGCCCTCTGAGTACAACCTCGATCAAGAAGCTATCCGCGAGGATGGCAACAGAGCATACCTGGCACCCATCGCCAATAGGACGAACTTGAAAGTCTTCACTTATACAACAGCTTTGAAGCTCGAGTTGAAGCAGGACGCGTCCTCGAGATCCATGATTGCAACTGGAGTAGACGTCATCACCGCCTCTGGAGAGAAGAAAACTATCAATGCAGCTCGCGAGATCATTCTTTCCCTAGGCACTGTGAGAACTCCAACTCTACTCGAAGCCTCAGGTATAGGCAACTCCAAAATCCTAGCCAACGCCTCAATCCCCGTCAAGGTCGACCTCCCCGGCGTCGGTCTCCATATGCAAGACCAGATCAATTACAACCTAGCCTTCAACACCAGCATCACAAACAACTTCACCTACGACCTCACCAACATCCCCACCTACGCTTTCGTCACTGCCTACGACCTCTTCGGCGCCAATACTCCTTCCATCCTTACATCCCTGCGCCACTCCATCCCTTCCTACGCCGCCGAAATCGCAGCAAGAAGCAATAGCGCAACCACTCCCTCCGCAGAACGCGCACGCCTAAACGCCAGAGTAGACTTACTCTCCAACCCCTTCGTCCCCATCGGAGAATTGATTCTCCAACCCACTTTCGCAGCATTCTGGCAAACCCTCCCCTTTTCATCCGGAGAAGTACACATCAACGCCACCGACCCTGCCAAACCACTCATAAATCCCAACTGGTTCCAATTCGACTTTGACTTCCAAGTACAAGTCGCACTGGTGAAATTCGCCAGAAAACTGTACGCCACACCTCCACTATCCACTTTTTTGGATCCTGTAGAGACGAATCCTGGGTTTGACGTGTTGCCGGAAAATGCAACAGAGCAGGAATATCGGGAATTTTTCAACACTTCTGGAGCGGCGGTTTGGCATGGTGTAGGCACTGCTGGTATGATGGATAGAAAATTTGGTGGTGTGGTTGATAAAGAGATGATTGTGTATGGAGTTAGCAATTTGAGAGTTGTGGATGCGAGTGCGATTCCGTTTGAGGTTAATGGGCATCCGACCAGTATTGTCTATGCAATGGCAGAGAAGGCGGCGGATTTGATCAAGGGGAAGTGGAAGGGCGTCTAGGTCCGATGTGGAAAGGCAGGGGTAAATGCAAAGATTGTCTTCCATCATTTTGAGGAGATCAGGTGGATTTGGAGCTATCTGGCAACCACTAATTATAGCAGCTGCTCATCTAGTCTCCGTCTTCTCGATTCTTTCTTCATTGACTTCATGCTTATCCATGCTATCCCTTCCCTCCTCAATATCCTTCGCCTGCATCATATCAACAGCAACAGGGATCTCGAAGCTTCTTCCTCTCTTCTCGGGACCGAAAGCAGTAGTTACAGCGATGCCCAGTGCGATAATCGCAGTCGCAATACCCATCACAGGACCATAAGCCTCTACTCTTTTGCCCGTAGCTCCGGTGACAAAGTTTGACTCCGCGATAGCATTGACAATCTGGGCCGAGGGTGAGGAAATCATATTACCCAGTTGATAGGTAATTCCTGGGAACGAGGAGCGGAAGGCTGGTGGTGCCAGTTCGTTCAAATGGATAGGGATCTTTTGGTGCGATTAGCGAAAGTTCTGGAAAGGAAGGAGAAGGAGGTTACTTACGACACCCCAAGCGCCTTGGACGAAAAATTGCATCATGAAGCCGGAAGCTGAGAGGGAGCCTTCGCCTTGAGGGAGGATCCAAGCGGGAATAAGACAAGCTGAAATCAGCGCCGCAACGATGATGGCACGACGGCGGCCGACGAATTGGGAGAGGTAGCCGATGATTGTTCCTCCGACACCTGAAAGGGTTTCATATTAGCATTTGTCAAAACAACCGGGACCATCGATGGGCTTACAAGCTCCGGTCTTCATGAGAATAGACGCGCGAGATGCACCGTCGTTGTTTAAACCCTTCTGTGTAAGCATAAAAGTGGTATAGCTATCTTGCGAAGTGTGACTGTAATCTGTAGCAAAGTCAGCATGGGCAAATCCACTGAAGCATTCCAAACACTCACAATTAAACCACGTCATCAGAATGATACAATAAACACACATCTTCCACTGCTGCGCAAGCATAAGTTTGGTCTCCTGCCAAAAGGCCCCAGGAGCTTTCTTATGCCCATTCTTCTTGTTCTCGAGAAATTGCTTGGACTCGGGGAAGCAGCAGCGGATCAAGCCGACACCGATTGAAAGACCGGCCGCGATCCAGAAGACGGTTTTCCAGGTCTCGATGGCGCCGCCTACGCCGAGGTTAGCGCAGGCGGCGAAGACGTAGCCCATGGAGTAGCCTTGTTGTAGGATACCGGACATGAGGCCACGTGCGTCGGTTGGACAGTTTTCGAGGGCCATGGCTACTGCATTTCCGTACCTGTGATAATGTTAGCCATAAGGATCGTGGTGGTGGAGGTCGAGGAAACCTACACTCCGCCCATGAAGAGACCGAACAAGCTGCGAACAGCCAGGAACTGATTGAAAGTGGTGGAATAGATGGTGGCGATTTGCAAGAGACCCAGAATAATCATGTTGGCGACCATCGGCCACTTACGACCATACTTGTCACCGGCGAAACCAAACATGGCAGCACCAACAGATCGCAACAGTAGTGTGAGAGTGATGGCCTCGGAGATGTCAGTTTTGGTGACCTTGTAGTACTTTGACAGCTTGACAGTTTGAATGGACAAGGCATGAAAGTCGAAGGCATCAGCAGTCCAGGCGGCAAGACCAACGATGAAGAAGACCCAGTTCATGGCGGTGAGTTGTGCCATTAGACTGAAGGGGTTTCTGAGCCTTGGAGGGGTCTGCCACTCAGTTGTCGTTTCGCCGCTTTCATTATAGACAACCACTCTTTGCTTCCATTTGAAAAGGTCGGACCAGGATTGTTTTGCCGTTGGCCAAATGCCCTGGGCGATTGGATCGGCAGGCTCGTTGAATGTCGACATGCTCACCAAAGTCTTGCGCTGTGATGAGAGAAGAAACAGAAGAGCGGCGACAAAAGGCTCAAACACACGAGCGATGCTTGAGGAATGCTAGAGGGTATTTGGGCACTGTCCTGTATTTGTATTCAGCCACCGCCTTCTCGCATCCACATTTGTACAACCTGTCAGTCATCCCGCACCTCCAACTCATTCAGCCAAGGTAACATCCATGAACGACATGATCAAACTGGCAATACCGATGTACTCAACCCCGCAGACCTACATCCATTTTGCGGTATGCTTTCATGCGCCATGCACTCGCCAAGCTGCACTTGTGCTACTATTCGTCTTGGCCTGGAGAAAGAATGATGAAGATTTGGAGGCCCCATGGGGATATTTTGCGTGATCTGCAAGTATTATCGCGTGGGAAGGATCAAGATGGCAACGGTTGGCGATTGACATGATCATTCCTGCCGTCTCTATACCAAGTATTGGTCGAATGTTGGAGCTGAGGATCCTTCGTCGCATCTGCCAATCACTTGGCACACGAGATGGCTTTCTGGCAACGGCTGTTTTGACAGTCTTGTGTGAGAGTTGGACAAAGCAAGACTTTGCTTGTTCGATGCGAGACTCCTTGTCTTCGTGCTTGTCTCTTTGAGGCTTAAAGGTATGCCTTGAAGCCGGGCATTTCACTTAGATTCTCACTGTGATGGTCCTGTGGCGGTTTCGTGTCGCCAAGTGATGTTGCATCTTAGATTTCATCAACCAGTCTTGCAATCACTTGTCTGTGGATCTTCCCATCAATGTTCTGTGGGGTCATGGTATCCTCTAACGGAGCGACCTTGCAGAAGCGATACCGAGGCCGGCAAGAAGACCGAGAATGAGAACAAGAGAAATTATCGGGGAAACAGGTGATCCTTTCGAGGCCAAGAGACATTGGCGAAAAGAAACCGCTTCCGCTCAATGTATGACATCGAATCTCCCGCGATGTCTAGGAAGGACAAGGCTCAATGAAAGTGTTTGGCGGGACCGGGTAAGAAGAACGCGGCTTCCACAGACGTGTTAAACTGCTGTCGTCACCGGCCAGTATATGCCGGACCAAGAGTTTTGGCCACCTAGTGCTAGAGGCCAGGGTGATATCATTTACAAGCACTCCAGATACAATCAATGATCTTATCCGGCTACTGCAGAGCATTTGACGACATAAACCACTTGTGGTGATGCTTTGTGAATCAAATGATACCTTGGATGAGAGCCATGCCGTCGATTGTTGCGCTGAGCCGCTGAGACAGATTTCTGATATCCGAGGTGACCTTTTCTGCAAGATGCACCAAGCAACAACGACCCGTCAACAGTTTCCACGGAGTCTTCAGGGCATAATGGGAAAGCAACAGCGACCCTTCTCGAGCTCCAATAAGTTCAAATGAAAGCATAAGACTACATTGGATTTCTATGACCATCGATAGCTGTATGGTAGTTATTTGAGGTCGATGATGAAATCAACAAAACGTGAGTATGGGGACACCCCCTCAGTGAGAATGACTGGTGAAGTCGAGCTTTGTCACGCCCACAAGATATAAACTCCATCCAGTCATCATATGACCGCTTGGGCGCCGCTTTTGCATCCGACTCCGACTACTCTGGAACATCAAAGAGAGGCCAGTCTTTGTAGTTCAACCACACCAAATGATTCAAACCCTCTGAACCTTCCTCCACTCCTCTGGCATGGAAGTACACACTTCCACCTCTCCGGCGTTGCAAAGAATTGTTTCATGTAGACCGTAAAATCCATCGCCGAAAGAAGGTATTGAATGTATGGGAATGGTTATGGGAGACTTGACAAGTTCTTCAGTGGAGTACGCATTCCAGTACAATTACAGACTTTCCGCGAGCTCGTGTAAAGGTTGAGGAGGCGAGCCAGAGAGCTAAGGAATCAGTGGCAGATTGTTGGAAGAGAAGAACACGATTTAACAAGGAGACTTGGAGTCATCACAACCATGACGACTCGATGACTCTAAAATCTCATTTAGTGGTAGTCGCGAAATTAGCCCTGCTAAATTTGATGAGATGCGTGACGCGAGTCATGACCATCTTCGAGAAGCGAGGGTAGGGTCCTTTCACAACTACTATGGGAACGGATCAGATCTGAGAAAGTACGTGCTTTGGCTGTGACATGTGTATCATTTCTTATGATTGATCGAAACAATCAAGAGGAGGGAGGCTAAAATACAAGGAAATAGGTATGGATGGTGCAATCCAGATAATACAGAAGAACAACGGAGACAAGATGCTCGGTTGTTATCAGAATGTTGGTGAATCAGAGGGAGTGGTTTACTTTCTTCTGTTCTGCTGCATGGCCAGAATTTGGACCATACGGACGAAGATGTTGATGAAGTCAAGCTCAAGCGAGATGGCCTCGTTGACGGGGTCGCGCTTGATCAGACCGCGCTCGCTGAGACGGGCATGGTGCAAGACCTTCTGAACGTCGTAGAGGGTAAAGCCACCAAAGACGACGAGACCACCGTAGAGCCAAAGGTTCTCGGTGAACATGAGAGCGCGAGTGGCGGTGGCGGGGAGAACGAGAGGAGCAAGACCGGAGAGAGCGACAACAGCGACACCAGCGAGGAGAGGGCCACCGATGTATAGGTACTTCTCTTGCTTGGCAGTGGCACCAACAAAGGCAATGCTGCCCATCAGACCAACAGTGTAGAGACCGGCGCGAGCGAGAATGGCGGGGTTGTAGAACATGAGGGGAGACAAGAGGGCGGCCTGGGTCAGGTTGAAGGCGGTCCAGAGGGCGTACTTGGCGACGTAGCTGAGACGGGTGTTAGTCTTTGGCGCAAGTTATGTATAGCGGGTTCAGAGCAACTCACTTCTCAGGAGGGCACATGCGGGTACCCATCATGGTACCGATGGAGCCAACAAGACCAATACCGAGAATCAACCAAGGGTTAGCGGCCATGAGACGGTAACTCCATCCGTTGCTGTGAAGGGCGCGAGCGGCGATACCGATGATTCCGATACCAAGACCAGTGTGCAAGAAAGTGTCATTCAGGTAGGAGCGTTCGAACGGAGGCATGCCGCCATCATCTCTGGTCTCGCGGTTGAAGACGAGGCTGTGATTGTTGTTAGTACCAGTGGCGCATTCCAAGCCCGTTCATGACTACTCACTTGATGGCGAGCAGAGTACCACCGAAGATGGCACCGCCATAGAGAAGGCGCTGAGTGAGGTTTCCAGAGGCGGCAGGGTTGGGGAACGCCGCGGGTTGCTGATAGTTGCGACGGAAGCTGGATTGAAAGGCGTTTCGGAAAGTTGCTCGTGACGAGGCGAACTTGTTGCTGAAGTTGGAGGGTGCCTTGAAGACGGGTCCCTGGTGGAAGGCGCGGAAGGCGGTAGATGTGATGGGTGTCTGCTTGAGCGCAGATGTCACGGCGAACGGTCGGCGCATGAGGAACGCCATTGTGCTGGATGTGTGTAGGCGGTTGTTTGGATGAGGCAGGCGTCAAAGAAGCAGCAAAAGCTTCAGTTCAAAGGTCGCCGCCGCCCTTATGAGCCTCAAAGTGCCACCTCCACACGCCCTCGGCATGACGAAATCCCGGTCGCTGCCACCGACCTCCGATCACCAATCAACAACCGACATTACCCGGAACCTTCCAGACCCCTCCATCCTGCTTCCTGGTGCTTGATCAAGACAAAACATGCGGGCTGCTTGTTTCTTGCATGAAGCGTCTCACCGTCTGCCCGAGTACAGAGAGCTAGTGTCACGTTCCTTGCAGTCTTCACAAGCACCACTTCTCGCAGTACTCAGCACCTCACGACTGGCCAGGAGTCTTGCGATAGCAGCCCGCTGCTGAAACAGTCCCCTCGGCTTTCCTCCGTTTGGCAATTGCGATAACGGTAGGTTCGCTCCGTCCCAAACGTCAGCGTCACCCGCCTGCCAGTTGCATCACGATTCGTTGTTGCCCATCCTGGCTCGTTTTGCAGCACCTCGAACCTTTGATCCATGTCTCTGCCCACCCCTCTCTGATCTTTCCTGTTCCTATTCCCTCGTTCCTGCATCCTCGTCTACCCGTTTCATCTGTTCAGCAACCTACTGCACCCTGGGTGATATTCTTTGATCGTCACCTACATTATTTGGTCACCATGTGTGGCATATCCTGCATCCTTGCCCTGCAGCATTCCCATCACAAGCTTCCTGAACTTGCACAAGTCAAGAAGGCTATACCCGGCGTTCAAACAAACGGCGATGCAGATCACACAAAGCTCGCCGCCGAACTTGATGCTTCTCTTGACCAGATCAAACACCGCGGACCCGACTCTCGCGGCCAGTGGATCAGCAATGACAAGCGCGTTGGTCCTCTGATTACATGAACCCTGTCTATACCCCTGCCCAACTTCCTACTAATACCTCTAGTTCCGCAGCCTTTGGTCATGTCCGTCTAGCCATCAATGACCTGTCTCCCGATGGTATTCAGCCGTTCCATGACAATGACCGCACCGTACATGCAGTCGTCAATGGCGAGTTCTACGACTACGATAATATCCGCAAAGACCTCGAGACCAAGACCGACTACAAATTCCGTGGTCGCTCGGATTCTGAGCTCGCCATTGCCCTGTACAAGTATTACGGCCTAAACTTCCTCCATCACCTGAGAGGAGAATTCGCTTGTGTCATCTTTGACGAGTCACAGCAGCTCCTCATTGCTGCTAGAGATCGCTACGGTATCAAGCCGCTGTTCTGGACCATCCAGGAGGGACGACTTCTGATCGCTGCCGAGATCAAGGCTTTCCTGCCTCTGGGTTGGAAGCCTGAGTGGGACGTCAAGAGTCTGCTCGATGCTGGCTGGAATCACGACGAGAGGACTCTCTTCAAGGGCATTGCCAAGGTATGTTGGATCGTGGGAATGCGAAGAGCACCGTATTGACACGCAAGCAGGTCCGCCCTGGACATTACCTTACATGCCAGTCCTTCGATCACATTGAACAACGCCCGTATTGGGACATCAGCTATCCAGACAAGCATGCCGTCGATGCTCGCACCCCCGAAGACATGATCCAGGGCGTCCGCGAACGCATGCTCGACGCAATCAAGATCCGACTTCGCGCCGATGTGCCCGTCGGCATCTACCTCAGTGGTGGCATCGATTCTTCAGTCATCGCTGGCATGGTCACACATCTGGTCAAAGAGCAGGGAATATCAATGGGCAGCGCCAATGCTACAGACCGCGTCTCGTGCTTCAGTATCGCATTCGACGAAGAGTCTGGCTTTGATGAATCTGCCATCGCCAATCGTACAGCCGAATGGCTCGGTGTCCGCTACATCAAGAAGCACATGAACGAGGAAGAGCTGGCAAAGCGTTTCGAGGATGCTACCTGGCATTGCGAACATCACAATCCCGACTTCAACTTTGTTGGCAAGTATGCGCTTTCAGAGGTGCCACAAGAAGTAGGCTTCAAGGTCGTCTTGACTGGTGAGGGCGCTGATGAAAACTTTGCTGGCTACCCTCTGTATTTGCCGGATTACCTCCGTGAGCATGACTTCAGTTGGGACAAACACAACACCTTGCCCGAGAGCGAACGCGAAAACCAGCTCGACCTCGCAGAAAAAGCAGCTGTGGACTACTACACTTCTGTTGGTGCAGATGTTTCGAATCGAGGTCCGTCTGTTGCTCGCCGCATGCTCAACGACATTACTACTGTCAGCAGTATGGCGGCTTTCCAGCTTGACATCTTTGCGCCTTGGGCAGCTTGCTACGGCAAATGCGACCCTCAAGTCACAATCGCCAACAATGCAGATGGTCGCGTTCGTAATCTGATCACAGACTCCTGGCATCCTCTCCACTCAGCGCAATATGTCTGGTCAAAAGGACATCTAGCCAACATCTTCCTGACATGTCTAGGAGATCGCACAGAGATGGCGCACAGCATTGAAGCACGTACTCCTTTCCTTGATCATAAGCTGACAGGGTACGTCAATCATCTGCCGCCATCAGCCAAGCTGCGCTGGGAGCCTGAAGCAAAGACCTTCACAGAGAAGTGGGTACTTCGAGAAGCCTCCAAACCCTTCATCACCAAGGAATTGTATGAACGCAAGAAGCACCCCTACTCTGCACCGACAACCTGGCCCGAGGGGGGTCCACTGAACAAGCTTCTGGATAAGCTTATCAGTGAAGAGAACATCAAGCAGCTGGGCTTTGTTGACTGGGAGAGATGCAAGGGATTGACAGCCAAGGCGTTTGGTAAGACTGGCGATCCCATGGCTATGAGATATGCCATCGTCGTGGCGGAGTGGGTCATTCTGGGACAGCGATTCGGTGTCGCGACGGCCAAAAAGCCAGAGGGATGGTGATGTGAGCGCTGTCTCAGAAGCTTGATTGGGGGACTCAAGACGCCTAGCAGTAGTTAATGCATGCAGACGCTTATCCTATCTCTCGATGCAGTACATCAACAGTGACGTCTGCTGCTTATACATGGACGTGCATGTCATTTCCACAAGATCGGTCGCAGCGAACAAGTCCATTCCTTCTAGAAAGCATCAAGGAAGGCTAGAGGTGAGATGGGTGTTTCAGGTGGTGCATGCGGAGTGTGACATTGCGGAGTTCGGCGAGGCAAGGCTGAGATTGAGACACCATCATCTCTGAGACGAGCATGCTGGTAGACTTGACTGAATCGTGTCGAAGAAGCAATGGAAAGCAGAGAAGCCCGACTTCGCGTGCTCGACAACTGGTAGAGTATATGATGGAGCAGAGAAGGATGCACGGCCGGGAATACTGATCAACGATTAGGGCAGGGATCGACAACGGCGATGATTCGTCTCGGCAGACGGGGCGTGCCGGCGGCGGGTGCGGAGTTCTGGGCATGACATGGGCGATTAGACTCTCGGCCATGTTTCTCCTTTATTGCTGGCAAGTGTTTCCGATGATTTGAACATTCCCTCTCCGCTGCTGTCGTATTCCGTGCAGCTTAGCGTGCATATTGTTGACAAGTCGGTTTCTTGGATCTTGGATAATTCGGTCGATCGAGTGGCTGCATCTGCTGAAGGCTGCCAGGAGAAAGAAACATCTCTCCTCTTGCTCTCTACCATGACAAGCTGAGACAAGACAGCATTTACGACATGTGCAGAGAATGGCCTACAACGATGCATACTCTTATGATGCCGATAGTATACGACCCGACGACAGCATTAGCCGCCGAGGAGACAATGCCAGCGTCAGAAGCTCCGGCATGATCTCTCCAGCTCCTGATTGCGACGACGACCCAGCAGACTCTCACGTTTCGCATTCGACCTTCAAGAATGATCCGCCAACGACTCCTCCGTCAAGACACACCTCAGTCCGCTCCTCGCAACCTCAGACTCCCACGACATTCGTGCCCAGTAAGAAGGAAAGAGTGCGGTATAGCTGGCAGTCCATTCACGAGGATGAGCCTAATAAGCCCCGGATACACGTTGTCAAGATTGTCTCAAATACAGCCACAGCGTCGGCTGCCTCTCCTCAGGGTGAAGCCTTGGCCTTTTCGCTGTCCCCTGCTGGAAAAAGAATTGCTGCATACAATTCGGCCAGACTGTTCGTCTTCCAGACTGCTGCCTTGCCTGTGAACGTGTCGCATGAATATGCTTTACGCAGGCGTCCTTTGGCTGTCGAGATTTGCGACGAGGCGAATGTGCTTGCTGTGCTGGTCGACGAGCATACTGTCAACGTCTATGACTTGTCGCACAACAATGCCCGTCGTGTGAGGACTGTCAGGACAGACTTGCCGACTTCTACCATCGCTTTGTCTTCTACCGGTGGTCTTCTCGCTGCTGCATACGAAGGGGGAGTCGAGATTTTTTCATTGGCTCCAAACGCGCTCATCACCGACCGTCGTGCTGTGAGAGCTCCCAAGATGGACAAGCTGGTCTTTTCCCAAGATGACTCAACCTTACTCGGGACCACGACTCGCATCTTCACTTCGTCTACGCTTGTTGTCTCGGTACCAATTTTTCCATCGACCTCTTCTGGTGAACCTTCCCATCAAGAGCTTCAGGAAGCTTGGTGTACTGGAATGTTGGAACCGCAGAATATTAAGAACAGTAGTCATGCCACCTTTATGCGTGAAGATGGATCCATGGCTAACGATACACTGTTTGCTTGGAACGGACTCGAGGACACCTTTGGGTTGCTACATACCCAAGACATGCTTTACAGTCAGGTCGACTTTCCTGTTGCAATCTCTCCTCCGCTATCGACATGTGGAGGACTAGGCGCCGCAATACATCACTGTCCTTCCATTGATGAACATGGAAAAATTGTGGCCATGATTGTGAATGACCGCACAGTCCGTCTCTACATAGTACCCAACGATGCCGAGGACGGCACGACAAAAGTCGAAGCACACAGCATCGACCATGAACTAGACGAAGAGTATGGGTGCCCTTTTACGGACCTTCGCTGGGTCCATTCACGTCTAAACTTGCCAGCTTCTGCCCACTCACCTCATCAGATCAGAGGAAGATTGGTTGTGACCAGTCCAGGTTCCCTTCTTGATGCCGACCAAGCAGAGTTGAGCGTACAAGATGTCGAAGGTGGTCGAATCATTCTTTTCGATTTTGACCCACAATTCGCTGGCCAACCTGGGCAGACATTTGTTCTTCATGTCGGCAAAGCTCCGCCTGTGACGCTTGAGGAAGAGAAGATGGATGTTGCTGATGAGATTGCATTGGTGCGAAGGCGGACAGTGACTTCAACGCGAAGCAATACGCTTGGAAAGAAGACGCCTTCACTCGGAAGAGCCGCAACGACCGTGTCAAGACGCCAAGAGAGCTCTCCATATAGGAACGGCAGTCCAGCTGGGTCGATGCAGCAACTGGCAGTACATACGTCGCCGTGGAGAAACCGACGAGTAAACTCCTCCGTCATATCACTGCCGGCTGATGCTACTCGATCTCTACCTGACTTGCTGGAGTCAAGCGAGTTGGCCGCGGAGTCGCTTGAGCAACCATACACGCAAGGTGCGCCTCGATCATACATGTCGATCGAACGTGCAACCACAGCCGCCAATGCACATCGATTCCAAACCCTCGAGGAGCAAGAAGCGGAAGCTGATCATCCTGGAGATCTCCCGCTACCTGCATATACCGAGCTTCCGAATCAACCGCTACCTGGAAAGTACCGTGCTCTTGCAGGACTGGATATACCAAGCCATGGACGCTTCGTGCAGCAGACCAGTACCCCTCCTTCTGCGATTGCCACAGCGCCACCGACTTTTCAGGATCATCGATTCCCATCGCCAGCCTCAACTTTGTCTCCACCTGCAGTTCCTCCCCATATGAACTCTTATAACCAGAACATCAGTCCAATCAGCTCTCTCGCACAATCTGCCACGAGGAGTGATTACAACCCTAGTCCACTTACTGCGCGATCTGGAACACTTAGGACATTACGTACTCAATCGTCTTGGGAGACGGTCAATACAAATGCGCTATCAACACCACATGTCCCCTCAACGCTTCGCTCTCAACCTAGCTGGGAAAGTGGTGGAACATTGAGTTTCTTCTCACCAGAAATGTCGCAAGGAAATCGAACGGTGCCTACAAGTCCCGAACACATGCGTGCTCCTCAGATGATGCAAGGACTAGGTCTACAAGACTTCCGACACTCACTTCTAATTCCTCAAGAACGATTTGTCGAAGATCGACCTCGCACAACAGCATCTGACCCACAAGCCCATGACGAACCTACAAATCATATCCGACACCGTCCGCCGCATGTAAACGCCATGCAAGCAGTCAACTACGCAGCAGCAAACAACCTAATGCCTACAAGCACCAATACTTCCGAGCGAACTTCTACTGGAGCGGTATCAGCGATCAGTGCTTCCTCCAGCACTGGCACTATACCCCCTCGTCCCGCTACCTCTGCGGGTAATGTAGGGTATCAAGTAACAGCCTGGTTCCCACCCGCCGCTCCCACCTCCATCGATGACCGCCCTTCCCTCGCCCATCGCTCCAAATCCGCCATTGACCCTTCTTCCCGTCCCGTATCCAACACCCGCGCCCTTCACACTTCACATTCCACCAGAACCGGTAGAGGAAGCAGCACCAATGGAGAAGACGACTCGCCGAATTTAAGACGCAGTAAAAGTGTTGGAACGGGGAGGAAAGCATGGTTTGCCAAGAAAAAGCAATTGGAAGATAGGATTGGGGGGGAGGTTCTTCCGACGATTGGGAGAGGTGTTAGGGAGGATCTTTTGCATCATCAGGAGCAGGGGAAGAGGTGTGTTGTCATGTGATTTGGTTATCTTGTTGATGAATTCTTTGGGTAGAGGAGTTTCTTGGAGTAGAGGATGAGGGGTTTATGCATTAGTTGGCGTTGAGCGTTTGCTTTTGGTCCACAACTATACCACAACGTACTCGCAGGCTCTCGGGGTCTCGCACAACACATGTTGCACGCTAGAGCGAATGTTGCGAAATCCAAAGTCCCGAGGCGTCCGAGCTGCCGAACATTGGTCATGACCTCCAACCGAACTCTTTTAATGACCGTCGTGTACTGATTGAAGTCTCGCTGTAGGATCGAGGATCAGCATGAGAAATGCAATTGACTTGCGAGTACATGAGCCTTGTGATCGCAGTCCCTATCGAAGGTCTCGCGGACAATGCTGGTTGAGAGGATCCGAACAATCACATCCCAAGCAAACTCAAGTCTCTTCTGCAGGCTTTCTTCGGAAATCGAATCGTGGAGATGGAAACTAATGACCATAAGCTATGGCTCGAAATAGCTGCTCAACTCTCGAAAGCTCAAGGATGCGAGATAAGTTCTTCCCCTCAGTTATCAGATGACGTACTTGACCCGGTTCAGGGTTAGATACGGAAGCAGTCGCTATCAACTTCGAAGATAAGGAATCTCTGGCATTCAGTTGTACATGTCATAGAACAGAACTACGATAGTCACATTCATAATATCTCGGAAGCGTGTCCACTACCTCTACGGTCGCCATGGCTTGTCACCCTTTCGTAGCACAATCGTCACTCTTCCACCGCACATTCGCCTACGAGCCAGAAACCATTGAATCGGGTCAAGGAATCGCTCTCATCACAAACACTGGTCGCCGTATCCTCGACGCCTCTTCAGGTCCAGCAGTCTCTTGTCTCGGTCACTCCAGACCCGACATAGCTCAAATCGTAGCAGAGCAAATCAACAAAGTCGCGTATGTTTACTCGGGCTCTCGCTTTACTTCACAAGCTGGAGAGGAACTAGCTACCGAACTAGTCGGCCACCGTCCTGGAGGTTTATCCAAAGCCATCTTCGTCAATTCGGGAAGTGAAGCTACGGATGCGGCTATCAAACTTGCAACGCAATATTGGCATGAAGTGGGCCAGCCTCAGAAAAGGCACTTCATTGCCAGAAAACAAAGTTATCATGGAAATACTCTCGGTGCTTTGAGTATCTCTGGTCATGATTCGCGAAGGGAGTTGTATGCGGATTGGCTGTCCTCAAATGTCTCCTTCGTTGAGCCGAATATGCCATATCGCTTCAAACACCATGGCGAAACCGACGCGCAGTATCTGAAGAGATCTGTAGATGAGATAGAGGATGATATTCAGAGGCTTGGGCATCAAAATGTTGCGGCATTTGTTGCTGAGACCGTGAGTGGCACGACATTGGGATGCGCTCCTGCTGTTGAGGGCTATTTTAAAGCAGTTCGAGATATCTGCGATCGATATGATATCCTCTTGATCTTGGACGAGGTATGTCAAAGTCAACAGAATGGTGAACTGAGAATTCTGACACAATCACAGATCATGTGTGGTATGGGGAAGACAGGCACCTTGCATGCGTGGGAGCAAGAAGGTATCCGCGGCCCAGACCTTCAAACCATCGGTAAAGCCCTCGGAGCTGGTTTTCTGCCACTGTCGGCAGTGTTGGTTCACGAGAAGATCTTCGATGCACTTGTGAAAGGGTCCGGCGGGTTGGCACATGGTCATACGTTCCAGGTCTGTGAACCATGGGCCTGACCAAACAGAACCTATGTGCATAAAATGCTGACATGTTTCCCAGGCACATCCAGCAGCATGTGCTTCCGCTCTGGCTGTCCAGCGTATCATGCGCGAAGAAAACATCCTCGAGAATGTCAAGGCTATGGGGCGTGTTCTTAGCGATCTTCTCCACAACGTGATCCTTCCACTTCCTTTCGTAGGAGACGTCCGAGGCCGCGGTCTTTTCTGGTCGGTGGAATTCATGCTAGACGAGCAGAACCGTACCCCGCCCCCCTCTGAGATGCAGCTCGGTACTAAAATCGTCAACAAAGCACTTGATATGGGGCTTTCGATTCTTGGAAATCTGGGTCAGACGGGCGCGGTTTATCTTGACTTTGTCATCGTCTCGCCTCCTTATACGGTTACCGAGACCGAGCTGATTGAAATTGTTGATCTGCTGAAAGATGCTATTATAGCTGTGACGGATGATTTTGGATTGGAGAGTTGAGAAGACTCTATCAGAGTCCTGCCACCAGCCGCATTTAGATTGCAGCAGAATGTAGTAGCTTGATCAATGCGAGTCAGCCCTACTTTTCGGATTGGTCGAAGCACATTGAATTGAGCCGTTTCACGAGACAGGTTTTATCAGACGCTTGATCGTAGAATCAAATCTGTGGTGATGCTCCGAGGGAAGACCAAGGCGCCAAGGCCATCGGCAGCCTGAGGACCAACTCGGACGTCAGAGCCTCCACAGGTGCTCAAACGTTGTTATTCCCGAGTGGTGATATCCAGGATATAAGGAATTTGAGTACCTCCAACTCCAGAGTGGACGATACGACCTTCATCCATCATGAGTTCCTTGTTCGTTACCTTCACGGTATCCTTCTTATTTGTCTTACTCGGACGTATCAATCGCACAAATGCTCAAGGACTAGTTGGTTGCGCTGCGGTAAATTGCCCCACCCGGTACGAGAACAGCGATTCTCCAACATGTCAGGTCGAATCGACGGACATGACACTGGTTGGTCTTTTCTCTTATCAAACCCCACTGTCTGAGGATAACCTAACCTGGACCATTGGAGACTCTGGCCTGCAATCAACCATCACGACATACAACCGCACCGTCACCAGATCATTTTACCTGGGCACTCCTCCATCGTTAAACTTGACGTCTTCCACTTTGACCCACCGGGGATGTGCAATCTTCATCGTCTCACCTGATAGAGGCGCATATCAATTCTATTCAAAAGGAGCACCGCAGTATGCGAATGAAGCTTCCTGCGCAGGAGCTTTGGGCGAAAACTGTATTGACGATCTGACTGGGAGAGTCGATGAGCTGGCTCGATCCAACGCTGGTGCGGACACGTGTAGCTTCTGTGCCAACATTGGAGAGGGCCTTCAGGGTAGTCCACCACTAAGCTGCTACATTCGTGGTCAGCGCATTGAAGCAGTCGCACTGACAGGACCTTCGGCTCCGCAGCCCATCATGGAGCAAGGGAATGGAAGCAGCAACTGCTGGCCTACACTGCCCAAGACCAACGAATTGACGAAGATATTCGAATATGACCACGTTGCTTATTTGGACGACACAGTGCCTTGGTTGGGATACAATCCTTTGATCACGGTATTCCAAGCAACCGAAAACCAGACTGGGGCTTCGCTCGACGATAGTGTTGATATACGATTGGCTTGCATGAAGATTGTAGACTCGGAAAATCTCGGCGGCAGAACTCTCGAGGATGGTACTGGGACTGGGGATGCTGAGGGCGGTGCAAGCATACTTCAGGGTAGTGTTTGGAGTGTCATGGTCCTGGTAGCTGGCGCGATGTTTTCATTCGTATAAGATCCTCTCACAGAAAGCTTGTCTCCGTAGCAAATGCGCGTGATATGTATAGTTCTCAGCTCTCTTGCGACTCGATCGAACTTCTGATGTGGAGGGTTGTGATGGATGTTGTTTGTGTCTAGAGCGAATGTGGGGAGCGTGCCAGGTTGAGTTGACCGTTCGGTATGTCAAGCGGAAAAGCCGAAGATGACGCGGAGCTCGGACGCCAAGCTTCATGAACTTCGACTCCGCTGTTGCCTGCCAACATCAACATCCTCCATCACCATTATCGCTGTCAACTCACGAGCTGCCATCACACGCGCATCACCTTGTCGAAACAGGCTGGACTGACCCTCTCGTGTGCTTGTCGTTCGTGCCAAGTACTTGCTCTGAGCCGTCACGCGTGCCCGCTTCTATAGGCCGACGCGCGCGACCGCGACGACTTGTTTCTTCGTACCTCGACCTGCCCGACGCGTGTCTGGTTCACGTCTGCTTCTGACATCGAATGCCCAGTTTCTCTTTCGCGCAAAGTCAAGGCTGCTTTTTGTACGACTTCAAAAGCCTGGGTGGGCGGGTGCCTTCTCGCCGTGTTTCACTGCCAGAAGGGGCAGTCAGGTATCGTATACTTTGCGAGTGACCACTCGTCGTGTGTATGACAGTTTAGGTTCTATAACCGCACCACTCCCGCGCCATGGACGAGTACGGTCTCGTCTCAAGTGATCCCCCATGGAAATGGGTTGTCGAGAAGCCGTGTTTTGTCTCTTGGAACCATAAAGAGGAGGGACCATCAAGTCTTGGACAACTGTCGCCTGTAAATTCGACGTCGAAGTTGACCATCCATATTGGTTGGCGACCTGAAACCAACGAGCTGTTGATAGCTTTACATCTTCCGGTATCGATACGCGCTTCAAGACATCCTCGCGACATGTTCATGATCATCCCATGCGACTTTGATATCTCAAGTCTTGATTTGAGTTTTGCTCCCGTACAAGCCGATGGACGACTTGATCTAGAGAGTGCCGGTCTTGCCGACTGCAACATGTTCCATGTTTCGTTCAAGTTATTCAAACCTTGCGATGTTGTCATGCCGCAAGCGAAACGTCAGAAGCCTGTCAAGGGCACTCCGAAGGAGTTGATGGCGCGACTGAAGGCCTTGTCAGAGACCTCCTCCTTCGATGCATACTTCAGATTCGACACCTTTGCACAACTAGAGCTTAGGAAGGTTTTTGCTTCCGCCTCCCAGTACAACACACCTCGAATATTGCTTGAAAGCATGTACGACGGTCGTGGAGGCGGCTTCAATCTCTGGCTCAATCAAGGCTTGGGTGTTGAGTCTGTCGATGCTATGAAACTGGACATCAAAAAGTCCGACTCTTATGCAGGACCATCCCGACAAGATATTCCACCTCCGCCATATACCTCCGACACTATCCCATCACTGGATCTAAACAAGCCACATGTGGAAGTGCCTTTTAGTGATGCAAGTGTCGCCTCTGTATCCATATACAAGGATAGTGATGTCGAGGGTGTGCCAGAGACGCCGTTCTGGGTACGCATGCGACGAATCATGGACTATCGATCACCTAGTGTTAAATCCCCTGTCAGACATGGCAGGTTCAAACGTGCTGCTAGTCTTGGGTCGCTCTCAGAGAAAGATGCTCGTCTAGAAAAGCAGATCTGCTTGTTTCGATCACCCACTTTCGGGCCCATGTTACAAGAAGCCTCTGCCCCTGTCCCTGTCGTAAAGACTATAGCAGACCACCAGGACGTAGCGATCATCACAACGGGATCATCGGATGACAGGCTCGATGACATCGCTCGTTGGTTATACACTGCTTGGGGCGTTTTACCATCTGCCCACCACGATCTACGCACCGAACTACTCGCCCTCGGTGCAGCTAAAGACCAACCATCTTTTTCCAACCTTCGCATCCAGTGCTCCACAAAACTGGCATTCGCTGCAGCACGAGCACTAAAGCAGGAATCAACATCACCCATTCTGACAGAGATGTCTGAAGCTGAAGCACATGTTCAGGAGACTGTGCGATGGATCAATGGTGTCAGGGCTGATGGTGATGTGGCGCTGATGCGTGAGCTTGTTGCTTTGGCGGGTGCTGCGATGGATGTTGTGGAGTCTGGAGTAAATGTGAGAGCTGAGAAGATGGAAGGATTCATGATGTGTAAAGCGAGGTGTATTGCTTCTGCTTGTGTGCTTGGACGTACCGTCGTGACTGCTTGATTACAAAATCTATTATCTCACAGCTACTTTCAAACTTTGCGCACCTATCTTGTCCATTACCTCACTTCAACATCTACATGTCATATCCGTCATAATAGGGACTTCATTCAGATTCATCTAGCAGTCGCACAAAGTGGATTGTCAGCCATATACACAATCATCTACACATCCATCCAACCCCATCTATCCACACAAAGCTGACCTGTTGTAGCTCAACCCATGTCCAAACCTAAACAAAGGATCCTCAGTATCAAAAGGCACATCAGCAACTTGCCCCTCCACCGCCTCCATACTCCTCGGCATGTCAAACGGCAATCTGCCCTCCGGCTTCCACCCATCAACATTAAACACCACATCCAAAAACGCATCAACGCTAGCCCCATAATGCCCAAACAGCGCCGCCGCCTCTTGTGCAATTTCCGGAATCACCGCTGGTCTATCGAGCAGAATATCCACTATAGTCGGACAGGAGTTGAACAGTTCTGAATGTGAAGCTTTTTGCGAAGTGTTGAAATCTAGACGTCCTTCGTGGTAGCGTTGGCGGAATGGTGAGCCGCAGGCTTCGTAAGGGGTGCTGAGGCGGAGGAAGCAGAAATCCGCTTTGTAGGGTTGGTCTACGGTTTGTAATCCACGGGCTTCTAGATATGAAGAGTTGAAACCTCTGGCGTAGAATTTGACGCCATCGGTAGGGCGGAGGGGGAGGGTGTTTATTTGATTGGTGAGTAATGTGTATGCGCGTCTCTGCGTTTCATTCCCAATCCTCGCGAAATAGGCATTACCCACCACCTTTTCCGCGGCTTCTGGGTCTACGAATCTGTGGTCGAATAGTCCGAGGAGGAATTTCTCTTCTAGTAGTTTTCGGACGGAAATGTCGAGACGGGATTCGGGAATTTGGCCAGAGGTTACGAGATCGATGAGTAATTCTGTACGAATTTCACCGCCGAATTGATCGACGCCGGCATCTAGGACCATTTTCGCTCTTTCTGATTCGGTGGTGTTTTCGACGCCCCAGGCGCGTGCTGGTTCGATTACACCGAGGATTGCTTGGTCGGTGATGAGACCCCAGTCACTCACCACTATACCTTCGAAACCGAGTTCTTCTCTGAGTAAGCCCGTGATGACTGGTTTGTTGAAGCCGAATGCCACTTCTGGGTATTTTGTACCAATGGGTCTAGCGTAAGACGGCATAATTTGGCGACCTCCAGCTGCAATTGCCGCTTTGAAAGGAATCAGATGGTAGTCCAGGAAGTCGCCGTAGTAAGTATTATCCTTTCCAGTAGCGAAATGCGAATCATTGCCATTCCTACTCGGTCCAGCACCAGGAAAATGCTTCGTAACCGTCGTCACAGAGTTCAACCCCAACTCCACCCCTTGAAACCCTTTAATCAACGCCACAACCATCGAAGCAGTCAAATTCGCATCTTCGCCAAACGTTTGCCCACTCCTGGCCATTCGTGGTTCGGTGACCACATCGATTTGCGGCTGTAATGCATTCCTGATCCCCACTGCCAGATATTCTTCGCGTATAATGGTGGCGTAGAGTTCAGCCAACAAAGGATCTCTCAGCGCAGCAATACCCAAACTCTCCGGAAACTTGGAAAACTGTCCACTAGCGATGGACGAACCAACAGTATCCGCAAACGCATGTCTAGGATCAGAAGCAACAGTAACCGGGATTTTCAATCTCGTCTGCAAAGCCAAGTTTTGGATTTCATTATGCCATTCAGCCATTTGGCGGGCTGAGCGAGCATTGTTGACGTTGAAGTGAGAGAGCAATTTTTCGGTTATTAAAGGTGCGGTGGTGAGGTTTCTGGTGCCGTCGAGGATTATGGTGGTGTTGTCGATTGTGCCGTTGATGCCGGCGGGGATTTGCTTGATGAAGAGTTGGCCGGCTTTTTCTTCGAGGGTCATGCGGGATAGTAGGTCATCGATGCGGTCGTTGATGCAGAGGGAGGGGTTGAGGTAAGGCAGGAGAGTCGAGTTTGTAGTGTTTTGGGAAGGTGTGCTGGTTGTAGTTTCTGGTTGTGGGATTGCTGAGGTCAGAGGGGAGAGAGCGAGAACTGAGATGAGCAGATTGCTCCATGAAGGTGATGGTGTATGCATCTTGTCACCGACGTCTCAAGTCCAGGTTTATTGTCTCACCTTTTCTAGCAGCGAGACACCTTCTTATACACACTCACCAACCCACAACATCCTTCCATGCCGCCTCATCATCCACTATGCTGACTCTGCATATCAATAGTCAGGTGCGTAGAAGCCAAGGTAACAAACTTGTCTTTCTCCAGCGATCCTTGCCAAAAGTCTCCACACCCCACATGTAAGATCCTACCTCACCCCACAGATCGCGGAGGAGTTACTGTGCAGGAAGGAGGTGCAGTGAGGCTTAGCAGCTCGAGCGTGGTGCTACTACGTACGCCAATGTTATACACGACCTTGGCGGTGGGGATACCCTGCTGCAGCGACCCTTGGCGACATCCTTCGGAAGAGGGAGTATCGTGTTCGGAAAGAACAGCGAGGAATGGGATTAAGGGCCATGATTCCGTCTTTTCTCTCGAGGTTAGACTGCATTAGGGCTTTGCAGAGAAGGCACGGCGACAGTGGAACTGTTGTATAGCGACCGAGCAGTAGCCTTACGCTTACGCGAAAGACTTGCTTTTCGGGGCAACGACCTCAGGATGCTCTACGCAACAAGGCAACACAAGATGAGGGCACGTCACAGTATCAGCAAGATTGATAGGGGAAAATTATTGTAGATGCAAGTCTGTCATTCATGTCTTCAAAGAAGTCTGGCAATGTGAGTGTCGCTTGATCCGCGGCTCATTGGAAGCATGTCTCCCTCTCCAGGCTTCTCTCGACCTTCTCTCCTTCACATGACCATCCCTCAATTACAGTACCCTGCATAAACCTCCAAATTCTTCGTGAAGCCAAGGTCGATGAACTTCTCATAGCTCCAGTAATCGCTACGTGTACCCTGACCATCAACTTTGTTATCATTAGGTCCCGCAACCTTGGCGGTCCAATAGGCACTGCCAGAAGTATGCTTGCTGAAAGCAGTTAACCCATAAGCAAGTAACTTCTGTCTGGCTGAAAAGGTATTGTTGTATTGCGCTTCCTGTTCCGTGTGAGTATACCACCGATAAAAAAGACAAACCAAAGGGCGGTGCAGGAAAACTTACAATCGACCACTCGCCAACAAAAATAGGGAATCTGCCATCACCAGCTGCATCTTTGGCATCTGTACATTCAAAAGCCGTAACGTTGGCTGAAGAAACACCTCTACCGGCGAAATAGTAGCTGTGGATATCGAAAACCAAATTCTCCTTCTTGTCGAAGAATTGCGAAAAGTATTTTTCGCCTTTGAAGCCATCTTGAAGCATGACGGGAATCTGCTTGTTGACTTTTCCAACTCTGTCCAACACACCGTGAGTGAAATTGGTCAACCAAGCGGCTCCGCTGTCGGAAAGAGCAAAAGGGGATCCAAAGGCGGAAAAGTCGTGGTTGTCGACTGGTTCATTGATAGGTGCGATGGTGAAATGGGAAGGGAAGCCAGAGGTTTGGACGAAGTTGATGACAGCATCGACGGATTTGTAGGAGTACGTCAAGGCAGTCTGGTTGTGAAACCAGCCATAATGACCATCTGCTTCTCCGATACCTTGGCCATTGACACCACCAGGCAGAGAATGGATGTCGACAATAATATGCATATTGTATTTCTTGATCGCATAAGTCGCAATATCCCTGAGATATTTCTGCTGGTTGCCAGAATACAGTTGGCTTCCTGGTAGGCGTATCCATGCAGCGTAGGTGGTAGGGATACGCAAGACATTGATATTTGCAGAGGCCAACTTGTCAATGTCGGCGCAAGTGATCCACGAGGCATAGCGTTTTTCTAATACGGGACCGCATCTGGAGCCTAGGTTTGCGCAGAGGCCCCATTCATCTGTTGCGCCGCCGGAGTTTGCATTCCACCATGCGGTGTCGATGAAGGACTCTTGGACGAGCCAGCCACCGAGATTGACGCCATTCGCTTTGAAGTTTCTCCAGTCGATGTATTTCGTACTAGGGGCACCTGGCGGTAAAGCAACGGACTGACCGAGCAAAGTGCTCAAGGCAGCAAGAGAGGTCAAGAGTGGAGGAAGCATGGTTTGACAATGGTCCAGAGGTAATGGGTTCGTGACATCCTGCTCGAGGTGAGGAAACTATGCCTCTTATATATGCACATCAATTCAAAAATCATTGCCCTCTCCAAACACTCCCATCCAAAACTTCTCCACATGACGGGAAGGGGGAGATGAGGTATGTGGGTGTGCGAGGTCAAACCTAACCCAACCCCGCAATCTGCCCCGGACTTCCTCCACATTTTGTCTCATACCATCTTCTCGCCCACACTCACCCGATGCTTCTTGGAGCCAAATTTGATTGGTGGACGTTTTGGCAAAAGATAACGTGAGCTCTAGAACACTGCCAAGTAAGGAAGCCGATTCTGCCGAAGCATACGCAGTTGGAAAAAAAGGCAACAGAGCACTTGGAGGATCTCTACTTCAGTCTTCAAACAGTGTTTGATGAATCATTTCGCATCTGAATGCTAGCTGTTCATTCCCAGACCATGTGTGAATATCTTTTAGCATTTCTTTGGTATACGCCTTGAACATTTTGAACAATCATCATTCTTCCTCCATCTCCATTCTAATCCTTATCAAGTCTAACAGCAGCATTGCTTTCAATGAAGTTCAAATCCACCTTGTGACCAAGCAAATCACGAATGTTGCTCACAGCATACTTGATCATCGTCGGCCGCTCCAATGACAAACCGAAACCGTACACTCTCAAATCCTTGGGCAGACCCATGGCCTCCAACATTTCAGGTCTGAACATGCCTGAGTTTCCGATCTCGACCCACTTTCCGAGACCCTTGTGGTAGCCAAAGACTTCCATAGAGGGCTCGGTGTAGGGGTTGTAAGCGGGCTTGAAGCGGAGGTTGGAGATGCCGAGTTTGGCGAAGAAGCCTTCGAGGAAAGCCATGAGGCCGCCGAGGGTGAGGTCGTAATCGGCAATAACACCTTCAACTTGGTGGAACTCGGCAAGATGGGTTGCGTCGACGGTTTCGTTTCTGAAGACACGGTCGATGGAGAAGTAGCGGCAAGGACGAGGGTTGGCGGCAAGTCTGTGCAGAACGTAGGTGGAGACAGCGGTTGTGTGTGTGCGGAGGACGAGTTTTGTGGTTTCGGCGTCGTTGTACGGGTAGCGGTAGCCGATTGAGCCGAAGGCACCGTCTTGGTGTACTTTGCGCACGTTGTCGTAGTATTTTTGGTAGTCCTGCTTGGGCTGTTCGGTGGAGGCGAGGCGGGGGTCGTAGAGTTTGGCATCGGCTTCCATGGCGTCCATTGCTGCGTCTGCCGCGGGGTCGGCACGAGGGAAGTCGGCGGACACGGGGTCTGAGACGTAGAAGGTGTCTTGGAGATCGCGAGCGGGATGTTGCTGAGGAACGAAGAGGGCGTCGAAGTTCCAGAAGCCAGTGTCGACGAATCTGGGAGGGAACTTGTTAGTCGGGGTCGTAAAGAAGGAGGAGTCTCAGGGATTCTCACCTGCCAGTGGGCATCTCAATGAAGCCCTGGTGGAAGAAGATCTTGCGGAACTCCTCGCGCACCTTCATCAGAGGATGCAAAGCACCAGCACGCTGCTGGGCACCTAGAGCGGCGAAGTTGTAGGGCTTGAAGTTGGCAGTCTTCCACTCGCCAGACTCGAGCATTTCGGGTGTGAGGTCGGTGTGCTCAACGGGCATCTCCTTTGCGTACTTGGGACCCTTGGATGCAACATAGCTGATGACCTTTGTGACGGTGACCAACTTGCGCTTCTTCAAGTCGGCGAGAAGCTTGTTGTCCGACAGACTCTTGCTGCTCTGGACGCCGGCGAGCATGTCGCGGGTTGTGTCCTTGGGCGAGTCGACCAGCGACACGAGAACATCACCGTCCTTCTTGATCCACTTGAGCTTGAATGCGTTGCCCTGGCCGACCTTGGCCGAGTCTGCGCCAACCACGCTCTGTTTCCCGCAACATCAGCGACTGCCTCAACCATCATCAGATTCTCATGGGACAATTACCGGAAGCTCCTTCAAGGGCAGTTGGCCTTTGCTGTTGACAGCCTGCCACACCTTGAACTCGTGACTGCCCTCATTGGCAATCTGCTCTCCCTCCTTTGTAAGAACGACCTGCTCCTGGTCGTTGGTCTCGTAAGTGACCATGTTTCTCGAGGCCAGTCTGTCCAGAGCAGCCTTTATTTCTGCTTGTCCAACATCGGGGAGGTCGCTCTCGGTCGCAACGCTTTGCTTGGTGTCCAGAAGATCCAGTACTTCTTGAGTGAGGTCGCGGCCGCCAGCCTGAGCCAGCACCGGTACGGGTCCACGTTGTCCGGGCATTGTGTGATGGGTTGTGGTGATTGTGGAGTGATGCGCAATGCGATGTGACTCTTTCGAAAGTCGGCGGCCAGCGCCGTCTTCTGAATTTTGCTGACTCGTGGCGGGGATTCAATCCGTGACGCTCCGCCGCCTGCCCGAGTCATGATCATAACTTCATCTTCACCTTTCTCTCAACATCACTTCTCCATGTCGTGCAAAGGTCGACTCTTGCTCGTAGGCGGTTGGTTTCAATGTTTCGAGTCATCTCAGATCTATCTCATACGCCTCGCGGTCAACGCCATCTGTCACTCGCACATGCTCATCCAAACTCCTTTACCACGCTATGCAGAAACAAAAGAAACACGAAATGCTACACTTCAAACACTCTCAAATCTTTCTTCTCAGCTGGAATGTCTTGTTGATCGTTGCTGCCGGCAGCCCTTCAGAGAATCTATCGCGTTCTGTATTTCTTGTTAGCATTGTGTTCGCATCATAAAGTCATGGAAGTTGTTCTTACCATCTTCCGTCTCGAAACCAATGGTAATGTCATCGTGTTCTCCGGCATACTCCAGTCCCTCAAGGTTGATGAACTTGCGTCGCACGCCCTTGCCCCAAATCTGAGAATCCGAGTGTGCTTCATCTTCACCACCTTCTCCATCCTTTTCCTTCTTTGGTAAGCTGAACTTGGCATCTACAAACTTGACACAGTATTTGGCTGGCTTATCTCCTTTGGCTTTCTCAAACGTGTCTGCTGCTTTGATCTGGAAGACCATAGCATCTGCATGGCTGAAGTCTTCGAAGAAAGCCGCAATCTTGGTGACATTGCCCAAAGTCAAGATCTGGATGCGCACCTTGGTCGCTTCCCATTTCTTGTAGATGGGCACTACCATTCTGCGTCTCGAGATGGCAAAGAGTGTAGCGGTGCAGTCGAACTTGACAGTGTATCGAGTGAGTGCTTTCTGGAAAGTATGCAGTTCTTCCATAGAGGGGAATGTCAAGGTCCGTGTGGTAGGTGTGGTCGCTGCCGTCTGTACAAATCTCTTCAATCCTTCACGTCCGTGCTGAGCTTTGCTGATGTCGAGGGAAGCTGTCAAGTCTTCTTGTGGTGCGCGCAGAAGTGACATGCTTGGCGCACCTGATGCTGGAAGGCGTACCAAGAGCTCACCAGGGCCTATAATTCACGTTAGCGATTGCTGTAGAAGCAGATGTGGGATTACTTACCAAGATTCAAGCGATCGGTGACCGCACCACTATCATGCATAGCAATCAATCGGAAACGCTCAGAGAGCGTCATATCTCCCTGATCTTGTCCGACTGCTGCATTGGCCTCAGTGACGACACGCACCTCTTTCCACATCAGACCCTGGAACGCTCCGGCAATCGTATCTTGTCCGATTGACGCTTCAGAAACCATGCTCCTGAGACCGACTCTTGTGACAACTTGCTCGTCTTCGTTTATTGAGATGCCCTGGAGTACATCGTAAAAGTCCTGTCGTTCACGGCCACTCTTGAACATAAGCGTAGTCTTGCACTGCCTCTTCGAGTCTTGCGTATGGACATTCATGACCGGAGGCTCATTCGCGCCAGACATTTCAAATAGCAGGGGCGAAGTTCTGCAGAGGGGAATACCAGCCATGGTCAGGGACTTGTTAGTTGGATTGGCCATCAACAGAAGCCTGTAGCCGCGATGGAGGTTGGTCTCTCCGAGTCCACTACGAGTGTGCAGCCTTTTCTCAAACACAAAAGCAGTGCAAGATCGGACCTTGTCCTTGGAGAAGGCATTAGGATTGGTAGAGTCAGTATGTGCGAGCTCGATCAGATGCGCTTCGTGAATCATTCGCTCATCAGCCTCAGGCTTCATGCTACCGTAAATCTTGTTCGTGTAATCGACCATACTCCACAACGCACGAAAGTCTGGTTCCTGGAAAGCGAGATTGAGGGTGAAGCCGCGTGGAAGACGGATGTAGAGACCATGCTCTTTCGACTTCCAGCTAACATCATGCCAAGTCGGTCCCTTACCATAACCACCGTCTCCAGGTTTTATTGCTAGGTTCACCAGATCTGCTTGACTCGAGATGACAACTGAAGTCTGGAACGAAGACTTACTCCTGATCATGGTGAGAACGCAAGGTAGAATGACACGATCAGTGTCCACTTCTTCCGTGTTGATCGATGCGCTGACAAACATCCTGCTGTAGCAAAATACATCTCTCGTATCACCAAGTGGTAAGGCTTCCAAGGGATCCGCTTCTTCGTAGTCATCTTGGGCGATCAACGCCTGAGAGGTGCTGCCGCGAAGAAGAGATGCGACATCAGACGCAAAGCGAGGATACTCGATCCACATGGTCGTATCTTGGCCTTGAATCAGAGATTGATGGGGAGGCATAACGTTGTTACGGCTCATCGAGAGTGTAAAGGAGCGTAGACTTGCGCGTACGACATCCATGTCTCGCAGAAGAGTATCTTGTGGAGAGTCAATTTTCGAGTGTGGTGAATCGGCACCTGACAACACATCTGTAAGGATCCACCACGTTTTTGCAACATCAACATGTGCTTGTGTGAGAGTTTCAGGTCTGTTTGCTCCTTTGGGTGTATTGCGAATCTGGGCGGTCAGACCTGCGCGACCCTTGTGCAGCCACCAGATTGCAGCGCGAGTCCACTCCCGGATGGTACAGCTTTGGATCGGTCGTTCGCGCTCAGCGGTGAGGCGGAACACACCTCTCATGTGCGCGACACGCATGCCGAAATCGAAGAGAGCGTCATGCTCTGCAGTACCCTGGACGTGCTCTGACGGAGACGCGTTACGGTAGGAAAATGCAGAATTGGATCTGCCGTTTGCGTCATACGAAGGTGCAGGAAGCAGTCCAGGGGTGAGACCAGGGGTAAGTCCGGGGGTTAGACCGTTGACATTCGCTGTATGAGGGGCCAGAGATTGCTGGGAGAAGTAGCTTGGGCTCGGACCACGACTTGGGCCACGGCTGGGAGGTGGAGGCAGAGGATGACTAGCTGATGGATTCACCGGCCGCGAAAAGTTGTTTGGCTGCAGAGAAGCTGAGCGGACCGAAGAAGCTGGTGATGAAGAAGGCATAAAGTCGGAGGGTAATCGTTGTCGGTAGCTCGAAGCTGAGTGTGCCGAATCGTTCGTGTAGTGAGAAGAAGAAAAAGACGGTTGCATGTTCCTGGTCTGAATGGGAGGTACTTCCGCCCTGATAAAACCATCGTGCTGGCCAGGAATTTCTGGAAGCGGGTGTGATCGATGTGGAAGTACAATGGGAGGTGGTGCCTGATCAGGAGATGGGGATCTGAGATGGTCAGGGATCTCGGAGACGAAGTCAGTAGGCGCGACCATGGGCAGTTGTGGACTACGAGATCTGCTCTGTCGGGGAGGAGAATTTGGACTAGGCGGTCTACGCGGATCCAATCCCTCAGGGGTTACTTCTTCAAAGTCAAGTCGTGACAAGCGTCGCAGAACTCTGCCTTCTTCTTCTCGGATCATGCTCTGCCGTTTGGCCACGCGCGGAGGTAAAGAGCGAGGTTGTGGTGGAGAGTCTTGCAAGAAAGTGGCCAGCTCTGTGTTGTCGATTATTGGAGGGGAGAAAGGGGGCTCAGGAGGATTTATCGTTGTCATGGGAAGTTCGATATGCGGAGGTAGAGGCGGGACTTCTTCGTCTTCACTCATTGGTGACATTTCGTGGTCTTCGAGACTGCTGAAAGTGGTAGGAGCACGCTTGAGCATGCCAGGTCTCGGAGCATCATCTTGCGGAGCGTGTTCAGGCACTGGTGGAGGTACGGGTTGAGGCTGCGACTCGAAGAAGGGATGGTTTACAGGATGTGTCGGATCGGCCAGCGAGTTCTTTCGTTGGTAGACATTGCGAACGGCAGGAGCGCTCATGGGATAATTCGCTGCCTGGCGGTGCTTCTCGGCTGCCTGAGTGTCCAGCACAGGGGCCGCAGGTCGTCGCTCTGTTTGTGATCTTGCTAATCTTGACTTTGCTCTTGACACCTCGATGACTGGAATGTCCGACTCGTCGCCGCCCTCTCCAATGATCTCTGGTGGTGTCCTCACAAACGCGACTGTGACGTTCTTTTTCCTCTTTGGCTTTGTCGAGTATGTTGGTTCAGGGGGGCTAGCAGCCGCTCTTCTCACATCTGAAGCCTCTGGCCATCTCTGAGCAGCGGCGGTGTCGATACGCGGAGCAGCCAGCTGTCGCGTGCCTTCGCCAGGAATTCTCTCTTTCTCTGTTGATGGCTTGAGGAAGTCGACGACGTCTTCATTGAGCTTGAAGTTCTTGTCCGAGGCATCATTCTTGCGCAGCAGTTTGCCCCATTTTGAACTGGCCTTGAGACTCATATCGTTGTCGCTGCTTGTTGTGTGGACGCCCAAAGGTTGTATCGAAATTGCGGGGTACGAGGGACAGGGTCGGAAAATAAAGGAGAGCGATCTGTTGACGCTGGACGTGGCTTGTGTTTTGTCGTAATCGTGGATATCAGTACTTCTTTCTCGCTCACAGCATGACCACCTCGGTCCATTGACTGCCTAAGAACAGTGTAGGAAACAGGCAGGGGGATTGTCTCGAGATCCTCCTCTACATGCCAAGGCCACTTTGATACATAACACAACGGTTGGAGTCAAACTGCGCTAGTCAGGCACAAGCTCCGGCAAAAGGGTAGAGACCCTTGGGCTCGTCCCTCCGTCTGCCCCAAGCGTCGCCTACTTTCTCAAGCCACTCCTTCCAGCGCTTCCTTTGACCATTGCTATCTCAACTCCTTCAACGTCTTGATTGAGATTCTCATGCCGTACGTTGTGCTTCCTCGTCACAAGCTGCGTCATGTCTCGGTATATGTTCTGGTCGATTTCGAAGCTTCAAAAGTGTTCAATCGCTTGCTCTCTATCAATATCCATACACCGGTGTGACACTCTATCAAAGCCGCGGCTATTTTGAGCTCTCTGACACGACCCCATCACGAAACCTAAATTCAGAGGCCGTCCATCATCCTCGTCGCTGGCTACCATGCTCGTATAAGAACACCGGTCAGACTTACGCGACCTCCTTGGTCGAACCTCGCTGTTATATCTGGCCTGGAATCGATGTGTCGACAAATCGCAACCGCCGTTGGCATAAATTCGCAATCTTTGACGAGTCACTACCGCAATCTCTGTTGACCCACCAGCTTCCTCTTTCGATCAATTGCGGCGCATATGCAAGCAATCCCGTATACTGCGATCCATGTCAGAAGTTCTTATGACTTTGCGGCACACGCAAGCGCAACCACGTCTTACTGTTTCTCAACCTTTTCGCTTGAGCAATTAGACCTCACTCCGGTGTTCAGTTCAATATCCTTCAGACATGATATCTGACTGACCTCAAAGTCGTTCTTTCCAGAATCTTGATAGATCCAGAGATTGCCTGATCTCTCTTTTTCATCTTTTCCTCACACGGACATATGCTTTGATTGCAACATTACAAGCACATACGGCCACAGTCAGCTGAAAACTGGGCATCCCGTCCGCTCTACCATACATAAGCAGTTGAACGGCAGATTAGTACTACGGTGGGTGACCACGTGGGAATCCCTGCTGCTGTATGTTTTGTTTCTTGCTTCAATTCTTTTGCTTGTCGGTGGTTCATCCGGAGGAGGAACGCACCAGTCGTTTTGCCGTCTTTTAAGAGTGGAGGTGAAGACTTCTTAGCTTGCTCTTGGTCGAGGAGGATATGAGCGAAGACAGTATGCTACGAGATCTTTTGATTTGAGAACATGGAAGTATGGTTCATACCACAGGAGCAGTCAAGTCCTATTGCTAATGATTTAGAGACCTCGCCAGTGGTGCATATAGCTCTCCAACTCGGGTATCGGGGGCATGGAGAATTCGATTGTTTGAGAGTCCATAGCTCATACGGCGAGATCGAGTAACCGTGGGCAGAAAAGAAGTGCCTCGGAAGTTCGATCGTCTTTACTAAGGTAAAAGTGATTGCGCTCTGCTAGTGAGGAGACTCCAGGCAAGAAATAAAAAAGAATAAAAAAGAATAAAAGCGGGGAAAAAACAAACCCTATGGCCACGATCTTGCCCTTCTCTGCAGCGCAACTTCTTCCTCAGATCCTATCAACTCAAATCATACCGCCATTATTCACGCAGCAGAATTCTGTCGAGTAAGACTTGACTTATTGATGGTTTTTATCTTTCTTGGTGCCGGCGCAAAAGAGGCGTTCGGTACTGAGCAGCGCTTGCCAGGGAAAGGGAAATGGTGAGATAACCAAACAAGCTCTTTCTTATGCGAGCTACAAAATTCGCTGGCATTGGCTTGACACGCCGGGTGAAGGCGCAGTAACGTGTGAAGCCGAGACGCACCTGCACCTGTGATCATTGGAAAGGCTGCATGCGCTTCGCCCGCCGCCCAATCACATCTGCATGGCCGACATGTTCCGGGATGTAGGGAGGGAAGGAACGATAAGACTGGGATGTCAGCTCAGCCCAGCTTATGACTTCCTTCACTTCCCACTTTCGTGTCCAGCGGGTTTACACATCCTTTGCTATTTTAGAGTTGGGATTTTTGTTCTCTGCTCGTCGCACGACAACACGGTGATCGGCCCTCGTACCCGAAACCAGATGGCGGAAAGGAAGAAGCTCAAACGCGAGGACTACACAGTCGCATGGATCTGTCCTCTCGAGGTAGAACAGATTGCGGCCCTGGAAATGCTAGAAGAGGAGCACCACAGACTCCCACAGCCCGCAAACGACCACAATGTCTACAATCTCGGAAGCATCAATGGCCATAACGTCGTTGTCGCGGGACTTCATACCACCGGCAACTGCTCAGCTGCGACGGTCGTTGCACAAATGCGAGGCACCTTTCCACAACTCAGATTTGGCTTGCTTGTCGGCATTGGAGGCGGCGTTCCAGCCAGTACAGACGCTGGTCCCATTCGACTTGGACACATTGTGGTCAGCAAGCCTGTTGGTCAGCATTCGGGGGCGGTTCAAGACGACCACGGAAAAGCCGAAGCTGGCACCTTCATTCGAATTGGCTTTCTTGCCCCGCCACCTAATGTGTTACTCAATGCAGCACGCGAATCGGAAGTGCGGCGTCGTCGGTCCTCAGAAGACCCACTCGTTACGCATCTCAGACGTATTGATACTTCCAAACGCGGTCTTCGGAATTACAACAGACCTTCGTCCGATCAAGATCACTTATATGAGCCAAGCTATGTTCATGTCGATAGAGAAAAGTCGTGCAAAAAGTGCGGCTGTGAGGCCGGCGAGCGTGTTGATCGAAGTACCGATGATAGCGATGACGAGAACATCTATGAGGAGGACGACAATTGGCTAACGGTACATCGTGGTACAATAGCATCAGGCGAGTTGGTCATGAGAGATGGCCAGCAAAGAGACACTTTGGCTCAGAGCGATAAAATCCTGTGTTTCGAGATGGAGGCTGCCGGCGCACTCAACGACTTCCCTTGCTTGGTCGTCAGGGGTATATCCGATTACTCTGATTCCCACAAGAACGACAAGTGGCATGGCTACGCGGCGGCAGTCGCAGCGGCGTACGCCAGGGAGCTGTTCTACCATATGCCCGTGGATGAGGTGAAGCAATGCAGGATTTCGGAGACAGGTGAGATTTGAGGTGTTTCAATGCGATAAAGTCGTCGAGTTTTGACGAGCTACAGACGTAAAGGAGATGATACAAAACACAAGGAAGTCTGCACGTGCTGCGGACTATACCGAGGACCTACGTATCAAACAATGGCTTGGCCCCGCCGATACGTATATCAACTACACCAGTGCATTCGCGTTGCATCATGAAAATACTGGTCGTTGGTTTCTGGAGGGATCGCGATACGAATCTTTTCGGGATACACCAGATGCTCGTCTTTGGTTACGAGGTATCCCTGGATGTGGAAAAACCGTTCTTGCCTCCACAGTCATTCATGACCTCCAGAGGTGTGTTGGTTCTGCTGCCTCGACTGTTATTTTCTTCTTCTTCTCTTTCAGCAACGAATCAAAGCAGAAACTTGATCACATGCTACGCTCGCTGATTTTCCAGCTTTCTGAGAGGCATCAGACGGCAAAGGATCGGTTAGTGGTAGAGTTTAAGGAGCATGACGATGGTCGAAAACCACTACACGGGACTGCGCTTCAGAGTGTGTTTGGTCAAATGGTGGATACGGTGCAAAATGTTACTATTGTCCTCGACGCGCTTGATGAATCTACCACAAGACCTGAGCTCTTGAAGTGGATTACCTCTTTTCCTAGCGGTCACGACAGATTTTTGTTGACCAGTCGATCAGAAATGGAGATCGAGGACTTTCTGACCTCGTGGCTACCTTCCAATTGTGCTATCACGCTTGAGAACGAACCTGTGGGCGATGACATCAAGGCATATGTACATCACAGGCTTGAAACCGAGAGAAACCTGAGCCGCTGGAGATCGATGCACAACACGATCTCGGACACTCTTGTGGAGAAGGCGAGCGGAATGTCAGTTTGCTCTACTTGCACACTTTCGTCGTACCTTCTTCGATGGAAGTGTATCTTTGCTGACAAACGGTCAGGTTTCAATGGGTATATTGCCAGCTCGAAGAGCTTTCCGGGTGTTTGGATAAAGCTGCCGTACGACTCATGTTGCAGACTCTCCCTCTCGACCTCAATCATACCTATGACCGTATCCTCGATAACATACCGCGCTCGCGAGTTCCCAACGCCATCAAGCTCCTACAGTTTCTTGCTTTGTCAAATCGACCGTTGTCGCTTCGAGAGCTAGTAGACGTCGTTGCAACAGATCCAAATACTAGCATCCCATTCGACATAGAGGGTCGAGCGGCACCGCCTGACACCATCGTCGGATACTGTTCGAGTCTCATAAGACTCACTGGTCAGACTGTGAAATACAAGCAACCATACAAGCAACCTGGACCTGCATCTGCATTTCCTTATGCGTCTAGTGTTGAACCCGTACCTAAATCCGACGATGCTGGATCTGAACTTGACCTTGAAGCTGGATCCGAGACAGAGTACGGATAGGAACCACAACTTGAGCTAGCTCACTTCTCTGTAAAGGAATATCTACTTCTTCATCGCAACGAAACGCCCTACCAGGAATTTTTCCAAATACCGGTAGCAAATGCTATGATTGCTTCAACATGTTTGGCCTATCTATGGACGCTCCAAAACTCCCACTTGCCCAAGCTCATTGAGGTAACCCCCCACGTAATGAAACTCAGTGAGATTCGAACAAAATTCCCTCTCACGGACTTTGCTACTCGCCATTGGCTTGGTCACGCGAGGGCCGCTGGTGAAAACCAAGAGAGGTTGTTTCTTTGGACAAGCAAGTTCTTTATGGACAAGCCGTTCATAAAGTTCTGGTTGGGGTTCCGTAACGCAATTGATGAATGGCCACAGGCATTGATCTCGAATTACGGACGAGTACCTGCTCTATACTTTGCGTCGCTGGCTGGTCTCAATAGATCCATCGAACTCCTTCTTGATAGCGGTGCGAAGATCGACGCCGGGAGCATAATCGGCAGATCTGCTCTCCAGGTCGCTGCACACGAAGGGCACATGGAATTAGTGATGACCCTTTTGGACCATGGCGCTACTGCCAAGGCGCGGAACATGCGACATCATCCTGTGGGCAGCGGCTCGCATATCACTGCCCTGGCCGCTGCGTCCTGGAATGGCCACATTCAAACGGTGCAGCTACTACTGAAACATGCTCCCGACATCGATGCAGGAGCCGGCTGCACTACTGGACCTTCAGGTGAATACAACTTTCCAACTGCGCTTTGGTCAGCGTCATTCAACGGTCACTTAGAAGTCGTGCAGTGCTTACTGGTTGGCGGTGCCAATGTGAATGCTTACGATTGGCTTCATGGAACCGCACTATCTGCCGCATTGTCCACAGCACATACTCAGGTCTCGCTGCTCCTTTTGCAATGGGATGCGGACATTCATACATCTGGCGGCGACTCACACGGAAACGCTCTTTGCGCTGCCGTCTTTGGTGGTGACCTTGCACTTGTTGAAAACCTGTTGCAGAGAGGAGCACGCATCAGCTCTCACGAGGAGGAATATGAAACCGCGCTGCTGACTGCGGTCGAGGTCGACAGAATTGACCTGGTGGATGTCCTGCTTTCCCACTACACCGACATTGACAGGAAAGTGCTTGATGACGCCCTCAGAAGAGTACGAAGTACAACTGATAGAAGAGTCATCAAGACCCTGCTAGATCACGGAGCCAATATCAATCATCCTCGCACTCATCTGCTACATATGTTATGCGAGCAAGGATCTCTGCAGACTGCACGTTTACTGCTCGAGAACGGTGCAGACGTCAACAACCAACTGAATCAAGATCGCAACCCCCTGATCACAGCCTGTCAGAACGACCGACTCGATGTAGTAATGCTTCTCATATCCATGGGTGCAGACGTGAACCACAACAATTCAGAAGGCGTTAGTGCACTCCAGATGGCTTTTATTTATAAATGCTTTGAAATCGCAGGATACCTTTTGAAGAATGGCGCCCAAATCTCTGAAGCCAAGAGCTACCACGACCCCCCTCTGTTGACTTCTTGCAACTGTGGCAATTTCGAAATGGTCAAAATGCTCTGCGAACATGGCGCCAACATCAATCAGCAATCCATGCGTAATCAGAATGCCCTTGAAGCTGCTTGCAACCACGGAGACATTGCCATCGTTCAATTTCTGATAGACCATGGCGCCAACGTGAAGATGTGCGACAGTAACGCGCTTACAGTGGCTTCAGAAAAAGGGTATCTCGAGATTGCACAGCTTTTACTGGCTCATGGTGCAGATGTCCGTGGCGGCTCACCATACAAGACTCCAATGCAAGCAGCGTGCTACGGTGAAAGGATTCAAGTCGTGGAATTGTTGTTAAAGAATGGTGCGGAAGTTAGCGTGACCGCGTTTGGTTACGGTAGTACGTTGAACAATGCGTGCCACACTCGCAATACAGATATGGTGGATCTTCTGCTCAATGCAGGCTTGGATGTGAACGCACAGACAACAGCACATGGCAGTGCGCTTCAATTTGTCTGCAGCAGTCACTTGTCCGTTGACCTCAGTATGGTACGGCTGCTACTAAAAAGAGGCGCCCGTGTGAATGCTCGAGGTGGGGGACTTGGAACACCTCTCTGCGAGGCTGCGAGCAGTGGAAAAGTGGATGTGGCGCTGATGCTACTTGAAAAAGGCGCTGACATCAATCTTCGGGACAATCGGCTCGGCAGCGCTCTCCGAGCAGCCTGTAGCTTTCGGCATATGGACCTGGATACCGTACATAGACTTTCGGAAAGCGGCTTTGACCTTGACGTGGGGAGTGGAGAGTATGGCAACGCACTCTGCGCTGCAGTGTATAACAACCACATCGAACTTGCGCAATTGCTTCTTGACAGAGGAGCTCGTATCGACACCCGAGGCGGACAGTACGGCAATCCTCTTCAAATTGCTATTATGAAGGGCCTCGACCATATAAGAAAGGTACTACTCAAACAAGGATGGAGAATTGTAATACGAAAAAGACCCTTATGGAGGCGTGGGTGCGTGCTATCGAACAGACACCGCAGAATTCAAAGGCATGAAACACTTCGTTCAATCAATGGCAAGTCATGGATGTTTCGCGATATCTCGAGCGATCATTCTTGGTTTAATGATAGCCGCAGCGGCAGCGGCAGAGTCTCAAACATGGACCATGAAACTTACAGCCGTGAACAGCGTTTCTCCTACAGCAGCAGTGTTCATTCGAGTCGCAGTAGTTCGAGCGATTTCTGGGTCGGTGGCAGTAGTGGCCAAGGGTGATCATATGAAGCAAAAATAAGAATATCAACAGGCTTCATCGGTGCCTTCTGAAACTGTATATCAATTTCTCGTCCTGTCTCGCGCCAATACTTTCGTACCTACATTATTTCAATCACCTCCTCTCCCATCTCACAAAACTTCCCAATTTCGGTCTAGCGAACAAACTCGAGTAATCCGTCTCTGGCACCCCCTCCACTCCCTCCATATTACCAAACCTGAAATGACGCAGCAATACAGACACAATAACCTGTAATTGCAGATACGCATATTTCTCACCAATACATCTATGCCGACCAGCTCCGAAAGGGAGATACGGACTTTTGGTGCCTTTGGACACGACACCATAGCCATAGTCAATTTTGTCGTCTTCGGCGATCTCTTCGGTGGTTTCTGGTAGGTCTGAGGATGTTGACCAGCGGTGAGGGTTCCAGATTTCGGGGTTTGGGAAGAAGGCGGGGGAGAGGGAAGTCATGGCTGGAGAGGCGAGAAGGGTGTGGGAGGCAGGGATTATGAAGTCGGTTCCTGGGACTGGTAGTGGGATCATTGCTTTGCGCATGATAGAGTGCAGAGAGCCGTGAAGCCGAAGAGTCTCCTTGATTGTATTTTGCAGAAGTGGCAACTTTGCCATGTCTGAATATTGAAGAGGAGGCAGGTCTTTGTTGTTGGGCGAAAGGTTTCGGAGTTGTTCTTGGTATAATTCTTCTGCGAAGTCGGGTTCGGAGGCGAGGCGGAAGAAGATCCAGGAGCTGGATGCTGAGGAGGTGTGTTGGCCTGCCATGAGAAGACAGATCATCATGTGTGCAATTTCTTCGTCCGGAACTGGTGTGCCGTCTTTGTATGCGCAGCCCATGAGGTTGGCGATCATGTCCGACTCTTGGCTCGTGCCTTTGCTGCGGCGTTCCTTGATGATATCGAGGTAGATATCCCTCATCCTGTTTCTAGCAGCGTCTCTTTTCTTGTTGTGCGGCAACGGTGCCCAGGGAAGCATAAAGTTGATCGGACTGAAGCCTTTGTCGAGGTCATGGTATAATTCTGCGAACTCCGTTGTGAGCTTCTTTCTGACTTCTGCTCCTTGTAAAGCACGACCAGCCGTAAAGATCGTGGTCTCGCCCATGGCAGCGGCAATGTCGATAGTGCCGGACTGACCCTTGAGTCTGGGGGACGTCTTGATGTAGTCGAGAACCTCTTGCTCGATCAATTGAGTGTGTGATTCCAGTGCTTGTTGTGTGAGCCCGAATTTCACAAACTTCTTTTGCTCCATGAGTTTCCAGTTCGGGCAGTCGTATACAACATCTGGGCCGAAGACGGGCGTGGTTAGAGGGCCATAGACTTCCTCGGCGTTGACATCTTTCAGCTTGCCATTCAGGATGAACTCATTCCCGTCGAGACCCAAGTAGACTGTTGTCTTGCGGCCGAGGAGGATGAAGGTGAAGATATCGCCATAGCGCTTTTGACAGTCGGCGAAGAAGTCTGTCGGTGCCATGCCATATGTGATTGTGCTGCCGAGGAACGGAAGCCAGTGGAAGACCACAGGAGGCTCATTCTTGTTAGCAAAGAATAGTTGACGGACAACATTAGCAAAAACGAAGAAGAGTGTAGAAGCAGTGACGCGAAGTGCTAGACCTAGTAAATCGACCATCTTGAATTCGAGATACTTTCAGGCGATGATAGGCTAGGTGATCATTGCTGACCTTTATCTACTCAAATATCCATCGTTCCATTCTCTGCTGACCTTTGCTAATATCAATGTGCAAGCTGAAAATGGTTCGATGTGCTTGGCAAGATTAGAATACGTCCTCCTTCGTCAGAAATTCTCGTACGACTTTTGCTAAGCCGTTTATCGACTCCACAACAACATCATTTTGAGTAGATCCTTCATGAAGGAGACAGGAGAGTGAGTGTATGGTGTCATGGCTTTGTCACTGGTCTGACTTGACATGTTTGCGGCTCCATTCGTTGATTCTCCACGATGAACAGTTCGTAGCTCGCAAGAACACCGCAGAATCTCACGAGCATCGGTGAGTACACAGCAAAGTTTCAGGCTGTCGGGCTAGTTCCCGTTCCGGCTTGAGGCCACCAGAGGCATTCGTCAGGTAGAATTGACTAGGACTTAGCTACAAGTTGAGTAGAGACATCGAGTGAGTTTCGTGGTTTTCCGGTCGCTACCATGAACAGTAGCATTTCTAAGACGAGAGACACTTGTCGAAGAATTGGACGCACGACTACACGAGTTCCGGGTTGATTGGATGACCTTTGGACGCGTTGATGGGCGAAATCTGACGCGAACAGTATCTGGAGTCTCTCCTTCGAGTTTGTCATATGGTGCTGACCAACCTCTACACGTGTCTCTTACTGAAGCCGCGGTCTAAACGTATCTGCTGGACATGCAAAATGTCGCATTTGGGGAAGACGCAGAAGTTGTAAAGACCGGAGATGTTGTGGTGACGTTGAAGTTTTTCGTGGTGAGGTCTGCAAAACGCGGGCGCGTTTCTGGCTGAGCGACAACTCGTTCCTTCCTCACTCCATCATCGTAAACCTTTTTCTACACAGGTCAACCACAGATATGCGCATACAGTGAACACTCTACCTGAGCAGTCGACGCGTGATCTTTGTAGTCGTTGCAATGTTGACCAGTATCTTGATGACAGACAGGTAATTCTATGAACGCCCTGCAAAGCATAAACACGCTTCTGTCGTGCTCGCATGAGACAGAAAGATTCGGTCATTCCTCGCGATCGGTCATTGTGCACTTACAACCTTTTCAGTCTTACAGAGCGCTGTCTGCGACGATCGAAGTGATACTGTACCGGCGCATCAAACAAATGGCATGATTCGACCCCACATCGACCTTCCACCACGACTGCCAGAACCTCGGGTGTCGCAAAACTCCTCCGCCAGCACTGGTATGCACCATGTACCTCTGTTCTCGCACCTTGGCCACCGGAAGAATTTTCTACTGGTGCACGGGTGGCATCTTGGGGTATGAGGGTGAAAGGAGGGGTGCATATCTTGGCTGTGGAGGATCAACTGTTCACATCGCTGAGGCATGCGGCTCACTCTTTTCTACCTCCTGCTGGACGTCTGCAGGAACTCAGCCTCCGCCTTCGGATACGTTCAGTAGCGGTCTTAGGGAGAGTGAACAGCTTCTCCGTCTTGGAATCCTTGGAGCGGCCTTGGTCGTGTTGTTTTCCACCATTGGAAATGTCCGCTCTTGACTACTTGCTGTATTAGGATGCGCATTGTGCATGATACAGGCAGGTTGAAGACGGAGAATTGATGAAGAATCTGTTTCGCGGGTCTTCAGATGCCTCGCGAAGCAGTCTCCGCTTCTCCCAAGGCAAGTATAAGAATGGCTCGGAAGGCAGGTTGAAAGCCGTCCGCGCTCTCATCGTCTTGAGATCGAAGATCAAACAAGATGAAATTCAATTCACTTCTTTGGCTCAGCAGTCTCGCATTGGTGCAGGCAAACCCTTTCTGGAAGGATGACTTTTCTCTTCAAGGCTTCGCAAAAGACAACCCTCTGGGCGAAACCACCGGTGGCAAAGGTGGACGCACGACCACCGTGTCCAGCTTGCCCGCTCTCCGTACCGCTCTTGCTGGCACCAACCCGTTGACCGTAGTGGCCAAGGGCTCTTTCAACTTGACCGGCGAGACACGCCTTCGTATCGGCAGCAACAAGTCCCTGCTTGGTCACAAGAGCGGTGCAAAGTTCTTCGGCGGTGGCATGTCTGCTGTCAATCAAACCAACATCATCATCCGCAACATTCAAATCAGCTACGCTTTCGACAACGATTGCATCACACTTCAAAACACCACTCGCGCATGGATCGACCACAACGAGTTCTTCTCAGACCTGGAACACGGCCCCGACTTTTACGATGGCCAAGTCGATCTCGTCAGAGCCACAGACTGGGTAACCGTATCCTGGAACTACTTCCACGACCACTGGAAGGTGAGCACACCTGTCCCCTGCTTCTCCAATAAACACACTGACGAACATCACAGTCCTCACTCATCGGCAACAGCGACGTCCTCCGCGAAGTAGACGAAGGTCACCTCCACATAACCTACCACCACAACTACTGGCGCAACATCGGCACCCGCGGCCCAGCCGGCCGCTTCGGCCACCAACACATCTACAACAACCTCTACCGCGACCACCTATACCAAGCCATCCATTCACGCAGCGACAACCAAATGCTCGTCGAAGGAAACGTGTTCCGCGGAAACACGCGTGAAGCGGTTTCAACCTATGGTCTTGTCATCCCAGAAGATTCACCGAATACCTGCGTCTGTGGTGATTTTGAAATCGATGGATACGTGAATTTTGGAGCGAAGAATGATTTTGGGAAGGCGGGGGTCAATGTTACGCAGTGGGGGGATTTCAAGAGGGCGCCTTATAGGTATGATTTGACTAGGTTGTCGGATGTGGAGAAAGTCGTTACCAGGGGTGTCGGTATTGGTAAAATTTGAGGAACGATGACGAGAGTGTGTCCGGAAGGGGTGGTGTAGTGTTGATTTATTCCACCGCGTGCCAGCGAAGAATCAATACAACAATTGTTTGCCTTCTGATGTTCGTTCTCTTCAAACCTCGAGTTTGTCACAATTGCTGTGCTTTTTGAAATGTTGGCGACCGAGCTATGGAGACAACAGTCGATTCGAACGCTGGTCCTCATCACTGGAGTCGATATGATATGACTTCAAATCGTATGTCATGGTCTTCGTTGAACGCAATTGCGCCATTGACAACTTCGTGACTGTTCGCAACGCCGGAAGCGAACGCGTCCAGATGGTAGCCACGACTTCTGGCCATTCTCTGCACTCGTATCGCTGACAGGGCAGCCCTGCCCAGCCAGTCCCAAAAGAACATTAACGTTGGTTGCGCTAGACAAAGATGAAGTCGTCTCGAGTCGAACGCTTTGTTTAATTCTCCGACGTCTTTGAATTGTTTCAGGCTTGTCGGGCGAGCGGTGAAAGAAATGTCGGGGAGTTGCGACAAAGAGTCTTCGGATGGCGCAATCCAGCACCAAGCTTCGCAACCAACGTTGTTGTTACGCGGAACGATGCTTCGCTGGTGATTTGAGAGCGCTTTGCAAGATTGTGCAATTGGATATGGCGATTTCGTCAGTCATCGCAAAATTGTCAAAAGCGAGCAAATGGCCTCATGGCGATTGTGACTCGAATGTTGAAGATTTCTCCCCATCACGTCTTCCACTTTGATTTGCTTGACCTCGTTCGAACCTCGACTCCGAAGAAACCGAATAACCTCATTCCTCGCTCCCAAGAATGGCTACTGCTGTCGGAATCTTCAACTCAACACATTCGGGCGACTCGAACAAGTATACTGCTATCTCGTCTGTCGAAGAAATAGATGCTGGCGACGAATCCACCGAGTCAGATTCGCTACTCGTCGTATCACCATACACCACGGCACCACATCTACTCGACCTGAATCGCTACGGCACAGCAAGCCAGCTCTTCGCAAAGGCCTTGACGATACTCCGACCAACTCACGATGATTACGCGACAACAGAGTACACATCCACCTTCAATTTCCAGGAAGTCGTCGATACGCTGAGAAAACTCGCAAGAGCTGAGTCATGTGTGTGGCAGAAGAAAGAATTCTATGTCGTTAGTTTCCGGTCGCAACTCAAGCATGAAGTCGACGGGGATAGGCTTTTCCAGCTTGATGCTTTTTCACATCAGGAGGCCATGACGAGTGGAGGGCTCTTGAAATATTGGTATGGTGTGAAGAACGAAGATCGACGAAATCTGGCGACTTGTATGTATGCCTCAAAGCTGTGATGAGGAGTGCTCTGGCTGACGAGATCTCCAGGCTTCTGGGAAAGTCGACAACACGCAAGAGACGGAGGAAGAGGACCGTGGCATGCTCAGGCGAGAGCTGCGGCTACGATCTGGTATGAGAGCATTGTGTTCAAGACGTATGTTTTGACGATTGGCGATGGAGCGAATAGCTGGGAGTTCAGAGACTATGAGGAGAGCAGGCGATAGTATACTTGCGCTCGACCATCAAGGTGTTTGTAGAGACGGGGTCCGTGCTTGGGTGCGACCCTGAGTGGAGACTTGACAGCCTGGACATCGATGACCTTATCCAAGAAAACATCAGAGCATTTGAACTGTGATTAGGGACCTAGTCAACATCAGCGACTTCGTTCTTTGAGTCGAGACCGAAAGTGCTCCCATACGATGTTGTATGTGACGAGAGGTGTGACAGGGCAGATTGTTGGCCGCCATATTGACCAAAGCGAGTGATAACGCTCTAATGAAATTGTGCCCACAAAGACCTCGCTTCGAGGTTTCCCAAATGCCATACGGTCGGGTCGCGCCTCAGTTCATCGACAATGGACTACTTCGATACCGCCTGCAAATGTGAATGCACAGCCTGAACTCTACACTCAAGGCCAAGGGCTTCGAGATCGAGATGACAAGATGGTCATGCACTTGTGAAAGGGCGACGTGGGCTTGACTTGGCCTCTTTGCTGTTTGTCGAGCTTGGTTGAAGCTTGTCTTGCAAATCCTGCGTCACCCCAGGAAGGCGCAATGCTGGGGAGCATGTGTCAGTCGACTTGACAGCTTCTAGTCGCATAGCAGACAATCTAGCCGAGCATAGGATATGGTGCAGCAAGTAAGCGATCAGACTCGTCAGGTTGATGGCTGTAGCATGAAAAGTTTGGCGAAGTGTCTGGCATAGAGTGTACCTTGCTCTCTCAACGGATCAGATAAGATGAGATTTCGATGTCTCTTAGGGCGCACGGACACCAAACGTCTGCGCAAATCGGCGACCCTCTCTCAACATCCACAGTTCACGACTCGACGTTTGAATAACGTTGGATTGCGAACCTGCTATCACCGACTATCAATACTTGCCCGCTACTTTATTTGCTTGGAATTCTCGAACGACGTGACCGCGAAGGCAATATAGGCTGTAGATCGTGCCTCAATCTTCCGAAACCCACCGACAAAGGATCAAACCTCGTCAAAACACGTTCCTCGGCTGTCTATCCCATCACATCTGCCAAGCTCATCCAAGAAACCTAAGACGTTGATTTTCTGCAGCTTGCGCCATCGACCCTGGTACCTGGCAGCCACTTGCAGGCGAGAGACGAGAGCTGATACTGTGAGCTTTGCAATCAATCGCTGTTAAAACAGGGTATGCGCGGTGAGAAAAGTGAGGTTATGCTCTGAAAGAGGTTTAGTGATACATCCAATATCTGAACAAGGTTTCGAGAGCACATGGCTTGCTGCGGTCTCCCATGTGCGGATGATGGCGTAGCAGGTTGATAGACGGATGGAGCTGGGCATGTCGCAGAGTTCAACACTCGAGGCACAACTGCTTTGCCCTTTGTGGTCCGGCTGTGCAGCTAAGTGGCGCTTTTCGAGGTAACGTTATAAAGAGCTCCAAGGTTGCACCTCTTTACACGGCTATGTTTTGCAACTTGATAATCCTCGAGCTCAACTTTCCACTATGAAGTCCATCATTTTTGCTACTTTGACAAGCTTGGCCCTGGCGGCTAGACCCTACCTCAACGAGCCCGACACTGGGTAGGTTATCATCCAGTTTGACAAATATAGCTCGTCTGACTCATCAATAGCATCGACGACGCTCTGGGAGACACACCCAATGGCACACTCCCTGCTTTGGAAAACATTGTCGGCCTTCCAGATTTCGAATGGGCAGCTCGCAACTACATGAACACCAGTGCTTATACCTACTACCGTAACGGCGCTGCTGGCGAGTGGGCCTATCGCAACAACCTGGAAGCCTTCCAACGCTACACAGCTCGTCCTCGTGTGTTGAGAGACAACTCGAAGATTGAGTCGACCTTCACCACTTCCATTCTCGGCCACAACTTCTCGGCACCCTTCTACATCAGCCCTTGTGCACGAGGTGCTCTTGCAAACGAGAGAGCCGAGCTCGGACTTGTCGAAGGAGCTTACCAGGGAGACATTCTGTACATCCCTTCAGACTTTAGCTCCCTGCCCTTGAAAGAACTGGCCGCCGCAAGACCTGCAAACGGCTCGCAAGTCATGTGGCAGCAGGTTTACCTTGATGCTTCTAACGACACCGCGACCAAGGCCCACTTCAAGGAGATTGAAGAGTCGGGTGCTCGTGCAATTGTGTTCACTGTCGACAGTGCTGGACCTGGTGTTCGTCAGCGTGCTCAGCGCTACTCTGCTGGCTCTGCTGATGCGGATTACTCGGCCTTTACATGGCAATACTACCAGAAGCTTCAAAACTTCACTAGATTGCCCGTCGTCATCAAGGGTATTCAGACCGTCGAAGACGCCAAGATGGCAGTCAAGTACAAGGCTCCCGCTATCGTTCTGTCCAACCACGGAGGCCGCAACTTTGATGCCAGCCCCTCTGGCTTCGAGGTCGCACTCGAGATTCACCAAGAGGCACCGGAAATCTTCAAGCAGATTGAAGTCTACGCCGATGGTGGTGTCAGATATGGAAGTGATGTGCTCAAGCTGCTTGCGCTTGGTGTTCGTGCTGTCGGACTCGGTAGACCCTTCATGTACGCCAACGCCTACGGTACTGAGGGTGTAGCCAAGGCCGTAGAGTTGCTGAAAGCTGAGATTGCTAGCGATGCTGCTCACCTGGGATTGAGTTCGCTCAAGGAGATCGGTCCTCAGTACTTCAAGTGGACTCCTAACAACTGGTATAGCTAGATTATGAGACATGTAGAATAGAGCCTTTATATGATATTCCCATGTTTGCATGCATTAATTCGGCGTGAGTCTTCGTTGATGGTCGATAGAAGTCAAAAAAGGAACAGAAAAGAGAAACAAACGGAAGGAGCTTCCGCTGGAACTGCCGAACGCCACTGCTTCCCAGAAGCGACGCGCAGAAACGTTTGAGACGGCCATCACGAATTGGCTTACTTCTAATAGCGTTCGACTACTTCGACATCACTGACAGGACTGCGTTCGGAAAGAGCTGATGCGAAAGGACAGAGGTAAGCAATTGCAAGTACTTCGTAGTGAGAAAGCTGAGCTGCGTCGACGATCAACGGGGCTGACTCCGGTTGATAGGACGGCGAAGTCTCGACGAGAGGCAGTGATAGTTTACGCTAAAGCCGGCGTCGTGGTCAGAGAGGCTTCTAGACTTGCGCCCTCGCGAGTTGCGGTCACTTCCTGGAGGTTGTGTATCGCGGCATCCTGCTTTTCGAGCGCCCGTGTCACTGTACCTGATACTTGTCGCGTTCCTTCTGCAGCGCGCGGCTATGACCAACCAAGGAGACGACGCCGCCGCCATGGCGACAGAGACGCCTACGCCAGATCAGGGCCCTCGACCGAGCATCGAGGACTTGCTCAACATGGACGTCAACGACATGACGACGGACCAACGAGCCCGATTCGAGATCAAGAGGGAGCACGAGTTCTACAGCTACTATGAGCCCATCCGCGCCCTTGCGACAACCGAGATGGACTGGACCGACCTCAATTCTGACGAAGCCGTCGCAAAACACCGTCCGACCGCTTCGCCCGACAAGGCCCTGACGGCTTTTTGTCAGCTGGCTGCCATCCGCCTGAAGATGCGTCGCGCCATGATCTTCTTCTTCGACACGACCCACGCCTACATCCTTGCCGAAGCTACCCGCACTCTCTCCCTCCACGACGATGCCGTCTTTGACGACGAAGAAGATGGACTATGGCTGGGCACAACGAAGATTCCGAGAGGCTTCTCGGTCTGCGAACATACCGTCAATCTCCCTTCAAACGGAGGCACAAACGCCGAGGGACACGACTCGCACATCATCCACATCATCAACAACCTCACAGAAGACACTCGTTTTTGCAACCGGCCATACGTCACTGGTGGTCCCAGAGCCAGGTTCTACGCTGGTGTCCCTATCACCACCCCGAAAGGTCTCAAGATTGGCGCTTTCTGCGTCTTGGACGACAAGGTCCACGAAGGTCTTGGCGAAAAAGAGGTAGGTTTCATGCAAGAGATGGGAGCCGCTGTCATGAGCCATCTGGACATGATCAAGGCAAAGGTCGAGCAGAGAAGAGGCACGGACATGGTCGCTGCTCTAGGCGCCTTTACCGCCAGCGAATCAAGTTCGCGACGAGACATGAAGACGGATGATGCCCGTCCACAGCTGGAGCACGACCTCGAAGCCACCTCGTCTCTGTTGACCATTGGAAACCTCAATTCACCACACCCTAAAAGGCCCGCAATGCGTAGACAATCCTCGAGTAGCAAATTGCGTCATTCTTCAAACGAGCATGATCAAATCACGAATATCAGAGAGAGGTCTCCGCGTAGACAACGTCCTTCATGGTTTACTAAGAACAGAGCCAGATCGGACATGTCTGTCTATACAGAATCTGCCATACTTCCAGAGTCCACTCCGGTCGAGACTGCGTCAGACAACCCCAAAGCCCATCCCGCTGAGCAATCCCCCAGCGAGATTATGCAATCTGCCTCCACCTTGATCCGGAAAGCTGTGGACGCTGATGGTGTTCTATTCTTGGACGCTGCAATTACTGGCTTCGGTAATCTTATCAACAGCTCTTTCCTGGAGAACACCCCAGACGACGATGCCGAAACCACCACCAGTGGCACGGATGGCCACCAGACCAGCGAAGGAGAAGACACAAAACCTCAAGGTCCAAATGCTGACGATCAGCCATGTCCCGTACTCGGAGCTTCTTATGCACCACGCAGCGGTGCCGTACCAGATCCTGAGGGTCGTCGTGAGATCTACTCGCAATTGACCCCAAAGTTCCTACGATTCGTTCTGAGACGATTTAAGGGTGCCAAAGTATGGAATTTCAATGAGAATGGAGACGACTATCTGGATGAACAGGCTTCCGAAAGCCACAGCGCATCTGATGGAGGCCTTGAACGCTCGAGTTCGAAGGCAAGCGATGCATCTTGGAGGAGAAGAAATCGCAAACGATCGCTAAAACATGCTCCCGGCAAACAACTAGCAGCTGCTTTCCCTGGAGTGCGCAGTCTTATGGTGCTCGGGCTTTGGGACCCTCAACGCAATCAATGGCGTGCTGGATGTGTCATATGGTCTTGTACACCTATGCGCATGTTCTCTAATGAAGGCGAGATGCACTACCTCACAGCATTCTGCGATGTCATCATGGCCAAGCTGGCTCGCTTGGATGTCGACGTGTCCAACAACATCAAGTCTGACTTCATCTCGTCGATTAGTCACGAGTTGAGATCTCCGCTCCATGGTATCCTGGGAACAGTAGAGATTTTGCAAGATCAGAATGTCGACAACGCAACTGCGGAAATGATTTCTCAGATCGACACTTGTGGAAGAACCTTGCTGGATATTGTGGATCATCTGCTTGAATTCTCTCGCATCAACGTTCTCACCAGACACACCGGCTCAAAGATGCGTCCAGTGTCGAGAAACGCGCCTGCATTGTCTTCGAACAATGGAGTTAGTGACACTGAAGCCTCATCTCTGGACGTAGACGTCTCTCTAGATGCTATCACCGAAGAGGTGGTTGAATCGGCCGTGTACTCCTTCTGCTGCTCGAAGGACCAACGCACACTCAGCGAGAGGAATGTTACCGTGTCGATAGACATCGAGAAGCATCCCCATGTACCTTGGGACTGCAAACTCACAGTGGGTGCCTGGAAACGCGTTTGTGTAAATCTAGTCAACAACGCTTTGAAGTACACTTCTGAAGGCTCCATCAATGTGTCGCTCAAGATTCTTCCACCGACGAAGAAGCTCGGTCGACCCATCGCTCAACTTTCTGTAATCGACACTGGTCGCGGCATGTCTAAAGACTTCTTGCGCACGAAACTGTTCCGCGCCTTCAGCCAGGAAGACGACATGGCCGAAGGTACCGGTTTGGGAATGTCAATGGTTGCGAGAATTGTCAAGGGCTGGAAAGGCAAGGTCGATGTTCGGAGTAGCAAAGGTCAAGGCAGTATTGTCAGTGTAACCATGCCGATGCATATGACACGCCGGCCCAGGAGTGCTGATCTCGATGGAGCCTCACTCGATCCTACGATCAACGGACTAGCAGGACTCGCCGTACATGTCATGGGCTCGCCAGATGCATTTGAACAAGGCCCCATCGCCACTGGCCGCTATCAGCAGTTGGTCACGTTCACCAAGATGTGCTCTGGCATGGGACTGAATACCTCTGGACCTGCATGGCAGTCTGCTGGCGACAAAGACTTTGCTGTAGTCGCAGAGTACGACTTGCCACGTCTTATGGACACTCTGACATCGCCTCGAATCAAGCAAAGTACAGGAGAGAAGACGTCGATAACTTCACTGCGGACGAAACCCATCGTTGTCCTTTGCAGAGATTACATATCTGCCAGGAACCTGAAGGGCTGCCAGCTCGAACAGCTTGTTCGCGGAAGAGTGGAATACATTGCTCAACCATGCGGACCTAACAGGCTTGCCACTGTCATCAACCGTGTCCTCGAGCACTCGGGCAATGGGGAACAATGGACCTCCCGCCCACACAGTCCACCGACACCTAATACCCCTTACGAATCAGTTACGCCTCGCTTTGACACATGGCGTGAATCGCATACATGGTCTGGAGCATCATCGCCCAACGAGACTGAGACCACACGAAGACTCACACTCCGAAGTCGTCGCACCTCCAGCGAGACCCATACACCGTCTGTCAGCCTCGTCACCCCAAAAGGAAAGTCACAAGCAGAACAAAAGGACAACGACCCTCACGGTCTAGGTGTCGAAACAGCACAATCCAAAATCCCCGATGTCGCCGATGGTGCCTTGACAGCTCCCGCTTTGGCATCTGTCGAGCCATCCTCACTGGAACGCAATCAAAGCGTTGTCAGCCTACCTCCTGACTCAGAAGCTGCAAAGCCGTGTCTTCTTCTCGTCGACGACAACCCTATCAATCTCCAACTCCTCGTCACTTACGCCAAGAAAAACAACCACCCCATGCTCAAAGCCACCGATGGCTCCCTTGCCGTCTCCGCCTACAAATCCGCGCACTCCCCTGACTCTTCCTCTCCGCCACCCGAAGTCATCCTCATGGACATTTCCATGCCCATAATGGACGGTTTCGAAGCGTCCCGTCAGATTCGCGCGTTCGAAAGAGAGAAGAAATTGAAACCGGTGGTTATTATCGCTCTGACTGGACTGGGGAGTTCAGAGGCTCAACATGAGGCGTTCGTGTCTGGGATCAACTTGTTCTTGACTAAGCCGGTTAGGCTGAAGGAGTTGACGAGGCTGCTGGGGACGATCAAGGATACCTTTGGCTAGATTGGAGGATGGTGGGAAAGTGGTGGTTTAACGATGAGATGATGATTACGAATCAAGTGGCGTTTAGAGGCCAGAACGCAGGGCCAGGACTCCTAGTTCTGAAGGGACCCGGGATAGGAAAAAGGAAACAGGAAGAAGGGGTCACGGCACAAGTGACAGGGCAGTACCAAGCGATCGAGAAACTCTCAAAGCATTCAGTGGCGTTTTCCTTCCTTCGTTTTGGTTTTACAAAATTTACAACTTTCTTTCCCCCTTTCCCTTGTTTTCTTGGTGCTCAGGAAGGCGCCTTTGGAACCTTGTTCCATTCCCCAATTTCTTCTTTTCTTTTTGTCTCCGTTCGGCGGGGATTCCATTTCTTTCGGATCTAGCGGTGTAATGAGCTTACGCTTCTTCATAACAAGACAAGTAGGCATGAAAAGATATGGAGGTTTAAAGGAAGACCATTATCCGCATGTTGCATTCAACAGATCAAAAGGTCCAACATTCCAAAAAGAAAAAAGAAAAAGAAAAAGAAAAAGTAAAAGAAGAAGAAAAATAAAAAGAAAAAGAAAAATAAAAAGAAAAAGGGAACAAAACCCTACATCTAGAAATCTCGAGGAAGCCGCAAAATGATATTGCCAGCTGGGATTAATGCCGAAGGTAGCACAGAAAAGATGATAGGAGAAGAAGAGGAGGCGAACCAAGATCATTGTACAGCACTAGAAATGGTCAAAGGGGAAACACGACTGGGGAAAATGTACAGGGTGGACTTTCATGTTCGACTGAATATAGCAGAAAGCAATTTTCAAAACAGCAAAAAGATAGTTTATTTTGAATTGATCATTCATAAGGGACATTTGAGCTCTCCAGCAAGAAAATCTGTATCGTAATCCATCTACTTCTTCTCCTTTCCACCTTTCACCTTTGTTTTCAAAATTTTCATCGAATCTCAAAAAGGATGTTGGAGTTTCTTAAGATATCTCATCAAGTCGTTTAACGACCGCTGTTGTTGTAGACAATGCGGTTAGGGCTGCCAGTGCGGAGATCAGTGCCCTGGCCAGTAGTGGCAAGAGCGATGATTCTGTTGGTAGTGGCAGCAGGTGTAGTAAGACCGGACTCCAAACCCTTGAGGTAAAGAGCAAGACCAACAACGTGGGGGCAAGCCATAGAGGTACCGGAGATAGTGTTGGTAGCAGTGTTGGAGCCAATCCACGAAGACAAGACGTTAAGGCCAGGAGCGAAGACATCGACGGTGCTGCCGAAGTTGGAGAAGTAGGCGCGGGCGTTGTTGCTGCCGATGGCGCCGACGGTAAGGGCTGAAGAGGCCGAGGCGGGTGAGGTGCGGGAGGCATCGATGGCTTCGATGAAGGCACCTGTTTGGGGGTTGCTGATACCGTTGCCGGCTGCGACCACAGAGAGGACGCCTTGTTGGGTGGCGGCATTGACGAGGGAGTTGAAGGCGGTGGAGACTGAGTCCTCAGAACCGAGAGACATGTTGATGACGGCCTTGCCGGCACGACCCTTGTTGATGATGTCGTTCACAGCCCATTCGAAGCCCTGCATGATGGTGGAGGTGGCACTGGACTATGGCGTTGTTAGTATGTGGCTGACATAATGAAAGAAAAGAATCTTACTCCAGAAGCACCGAAGACCTTCACGGAGATGACATTGGCCTTCTTGGCAACACCGTACGTGGAACCAGCAATAGTGCCAGCAACGTGAGTACCGTGACCAGCGTCGTCGATGTGAGAACCACCAACGAAGTTGCTACCAAGAGAGGCACGACCACCGAACTGTTGGTGGTTGATGTTGATACCAGAGTCGATCACATAGCCGTAAGTACCGGCACCAGCAGTGGTGTCGTAGTAGTAGGTGTTGGCAGTGTAGGTGCGTTGCGAGATGCGGCCAAGACCCCAGGTGCTGCCAGTCTGTGAGGTAATGGCAGTCATGTAGATGGGGAGATCCTCCTCAACAACAGCGACCTGTTTGTAATCAGTAAAATTGATGACTAGGTATCATAGTTGATCAGGACTCACCTCGTTGCTAGCCTTGAGCTCAGCAATGGTCTCCTCGTCAAAGGAACCAGCGTAGGCGTTGAAGTCGGCAACCTTGAAGACCTTCAAGTCCTCCTCAACAGTGCCATTCTCCTGGCGCTTGTAGATACCACGGCGGTGGAGGTCACCGGCCCAGTTGATGTGAGAGATGCCAACTTCCGGGTCAATGCCAGCCTTGAGGGTGATGATGTACTTGGTGGTAGCAGGAGCGGCAGCAGCATCCTGAGGTAGGGGAGCAGCCATTGCCAGGCCGGCAATGGCGCTGAGAATAGCAACACTCTTCTTCCACATGTTGGGAGATGATGGTAGAGCTTGGACTTAGAAGGAGGCTGGAGAGTCGGAGATGGAGGATGAGATGATGTCCTTGAGAGCAGCCTAGGAGGCCCTCTTTATACATTTTTCCTCCATATCAGCCAGTATCGTTCGCCTTCTGATGGTGTGCTCAAGCGACCATCTTGCCAACGTCGGTGTATGTCAAAGCATGATTCCCTTGGCAGGCTGTTTGTTCAGGGCAAAGAGTGCTATACGAATTGAGAAGGTGGCAGACCTACAAGGTTCGGGTATGCAGTGGCACCTTCTTTATCAGTATAGGCTTGACGAGAAGTTCTATCAGAAGCCAATAGAGCAGGGCCGTTAGATACAAGATCCCACCCTTGGTGTAGTCGGTTGGTCCCTAGTCGTTGTTCAAAAAGTCTTGACATACAATGGTGTCAAACCTTCGAGATATTGATGTACAGGGGCATAAGATTGACAGATCAATACTAACCCTTTCGAGAAGCTCATTAGACATGAGGTTGAGATACTGCGTTCGGGTAGGTTGCGAGCTCGGTGAATATCACATTGCCAAGCTATACCAAGAACATTGGCAAGCGTTTAGAGCGGCGCGGGGTTCGTGATTCTTCATCCCGTCGACTCTCGGCACTCTAAGCAAATGGTCAAGCTTGCATATTAGAGTGTTGCAGGTTTTGGACTTCTCGCCGTGATTTGTCCAAAGATCCCGACACATTCATGTGTGTTGGCATGTGGTTGCGGCTCGGCCCTCGCCTACCGCCATCCACTCAGCCAACGTCGTCGAAGTAAGGTACCCTCATGGTCAGGGACCTACTTTGATGATCCCGAGGTATATAGCTGATCTTTCCTTGGAAGCGGAAACACAGTCTTCCACTCGGCCGTAGTCATTATGCCAAGTCGTGTTTCGGCGATCATATTGCCCTCAGTGTTCTCGACTGCAGACTGGTAAATCCACCTTGATAAGAGGCGCGACTAATTACCATGCAGCACACAATCCAAGGCTGAGAGAGCGTGCTGATCATGTGCAGTATTTCTGCGGCCAAGTCGCTTATTCGGTGCATGACCGTGGAAGACGAGATGTTCGCAATCAGTATGAAGCATGTGGAAGCCATGAGGCTGCAGCGGCTATCAATACCAGAAGCCGACTCATGGGCATGACAAGATGCTGCAAGATACGGCAATTGATGAATTGGTTCCCAGTTGGCTCGTGATGGCGCCGGGGATGTTGAGAAGACATTGAGAAACTCTCTGGTTCACGACTTCGATAAGTGCACTGATTCCGCTAGGACGACGACGTGTACTGGAGCTATCTCGGACTGTCCAAGGTCGTCGCCTGTTGTGGACGCGCTTTGGTAAACGGCGCAGACTTGTGGTAGCTGTAGGTTGATCCGAGAGCTGGAATGTGATCTCCGCAGCCTTGACAGTCGAGCACGCCGTCGATCGAAAGTATATCTAGTCATATATCGACACGAGGTAATCTGAGCCGCAAGGTCGTTGTAGGTTGAGCACGCGACAAGACCGGCGGCGAAGGAAACATTGGCAGAAGATCTTTCCCAAGTGGCCAAAAGTCGTGACCTCCAGCCGACGTTCCAACCTCCTCAAAACCCACCAGTGACAACAACAAATACCACCAATCCGACACCCAGTCCACCGCAGATGCCAGACAAGGTCGCCATTGACCAGCAGACAGCCCAATAGAATGACGGCGCAGTCGGTGAATCGTGACCTTCGTTTGTCGCGTAGAATAAACTGAGCATAAAATGCGCGATACCGAGGATGCCGGAGAGGAGGTAAACAGTGGCACGCTGGCTTTCGGTGAATGCACTTCTGTAATTTGACGTCCCAAGGCGAACGAGTATGCGTGTGATGAGAATGAGGAGGCCCGAGGTGATGAAGAAAGCTGAGCTGCCGGCGAAAACGTTGGTGAACATTGTGATTGCGCTGTCGACGAGACTCTGCGCTTCGGCATTGCCAGCAATGTGAGATGTCATGGCTTCGGTCGAGTTCGATGTTTGTGTCGCAAGAGATGACCAAAACTACGGATTCGGACGGAACAAGATAGGTACCTATTCGTTTGCCAAGAAACGGTTTCGGACTCACGGCAATAAACCTCGAGGAAGGATCGACTAACTTTTTCTCAGGGGGTTGCCTGAGTCGCTCTTTCACATCCTCTCCTTGTGCTAAACTTCTGTCACGACTATAGCGTACTCGTAGAAGTGCACAATTTTTGTAACGTCAGAGGTGATCTCCAATTCGAGCGCAATGTTCAACGTGTTTCTGCGGACAATTTGTTTCATTTCTCATTTCCGGCCTTCTCGCGTTTCTTTTCTCCATCTTCATCTCGATTCTGATGAGAACTTCCGTCTCAAACTCCGTTTGTCTCGCTCGCTGTCCTGGTACTTCACCGAATAGCCCAAAACTGCTCTAATCGAATCCGCTCCTCTCCATCATAGCTGCGAATGCTCGGACGACCATCTCGGTACACTTGATGCTCGGCTTGACGCTCTTGCCATGGCCGCATTGATCAGCGAAAAGGTCCATACCCTTTTGTGTTCTCTGAATCGCTTCTTCCATCGACTTGATTAACTCCGTCATTCGAAGCGAGGTTAGGTAGGGGAGAAGCCATTCGGCACCGAATTCTCTCATGTCAGCGAGGATAGCTCCACGAGTCTGGAACTCTTTCCGAGGGCATGATGGAAGACTGTGATCATGGCCACGACCTGCGACACTCCACGTGCTGGTGTCACCGCATGAGAGGTCAACACGGTAAGGCTGAGCACGAGCTTTGTTGTGCAGCAGAAGGTGACGCAAATTCTCGACCTGGCTGGAACCAATCATTTCGAGCCACGGTAGAGTGTCACGACGGATCTTGGGTTGACGAGACTCCTGGCCACTCGAGCGCTCCCAGCGTATGTTGAATTCATTGATGCGGAAGAAGGTAGGGCTTCCTTCTTCTCTGATCTGATGGCACACGGACAGGAGAGGAGGGCAAGATGTCTGCACCGTCTCATATGTCAGAGCGTAGTCGTAGACGACCATGCGAACGTCTTTTGGTAGCTTCATGAAAGGGAACCGACGCTCGGTGTCTGCAATCTCGAGTGCATGGCGATAGACCTTTCTGATGTTGTTGTCCGGGTCTGGAATTGCGATGCGTCTTGCGGCTAGGGCTGTTGCGAGTCTCTGTGCACGCGAGTGATTGTTAGTATGATGAGTGCGTGGTTGATACCTTTCAGATGTGTATTGGTGTGAGAATAGCAGTGTGGCAGTTGAATCAAGTGAATGTTGGTCACGTCAGAAGTGAATCAACGGACGACTTTGCAGTATTCGTCGGCGAAACGGATGTGGGAGAGTGAAAGTGAGTGATTCAAGAAAAGCAAACAAAACTCTTTCGTTGGCAATTCATCAATGACTGATTCCTTTGTGCCTGTTGATGCTTTGCCGAAGTCGACTTGCATGATATTCTCGTATACCATCATACGGATCTCGCTAGGCAGCTTCATGAAAGGAAACCGGCGATTCTGGTCGGCGGCTTCGAGGCTTAAACGATAAGAGACTCTGCTTGAGTTCTTTGGCAGCTGTTCCTTTCGTTGCATCAAGGCGGATATCAGATCCTGACGGCTCCATGTAAGATAAGGGTTGGAAATGCGGTCATCTTCCAACAGAATTCGCTCCAGGAGATGGCAAGTGCGAGAGTTTGGGCGCAGACCGCTGTCGTAAGCCCAGCTACCGAAACACCAAATATGGCATGGGCAAACGCTTTGGAGGCTTATACATTTTTGCCATAGATCTGCGAAGCGCTTGCGGATCTTTTGTGCATTCTCTGAGAGGTTGGGTGTGTGATGATGTCCGCGTCGTGCCTGACATGTACGTCAGCTTCTGTACCCTTTGTGGCATATGTGCAACATTTACTTGGATACTGTTGCTACAACGACCTTCCAGTATGAACGTTCCGATATCACGCAGCTGAAGCTCGCCAGAGTGAAGCTGCTCGAACATAATTGGTGATATTGTTGCGCTATGCTGATTCTCTGGCTGTGGAGACGGGTGGAATTGTTATGTTGATGAAGGAAACCGGTGAACGTCAATCGAGTAGGGTAACAGTCGGCGAAAAGAAGGAGCGAGAAAAGAGATCATGCGCGTCCGTGATGACAGGAAGGTTAGACAATTGCAGATGAAGCTTCGGCGTAATTCACTGATGCTTGGAATGAAGAAGCTTTTGGTGTTGATCGTTAGAAACTCGAGGTGAGGTTATGAGTGAGGTGCCTTGCAAAGGTCTTCGGAGGGCGTCTGGGGGACTTGATTGTACGACTTCAACACGATGCCGATGGCTCTCAACAAACATAGCGAGCGAAATACTTGAGACGAGGAAGGTACCGACACGTTGGGCACGGACGCCACTCTCCTGCTTGCCAGTCTTGCCAATCATCCGTGGGTTATGCAAATGTAAGAAATCGGGTATGGTTGTACTCGAATCACTAGTGGCTCTCTCTTGTAAGCTGTTCGACTTTATGCGATGCGATTGTAGTAGACTCAAGCTTGGCCCTTCTCTTATAACTACCTATACCGTCCAAACTCCGTGATATTTTGATGGACCCCTTTTCCGTATACGCCAGATCGCCGAACATGATAGATGCAACCGAACAATCAACAATGCTTTCGTCTCCTCACTCAAGCCTTTCTGGCAAATCTCGCGAGCGCGGGACCCAGCTCGACTTCACCCTGGCGAGCCTTGTTGTTCCTCTTCGCCTGCTCCTTCCTGAGCTCTTGGATTCTGACCTTTCTCTCGTCGATTATGTTCTTCGAGCCCTGCTTGCGCAAGTACTTTCTCAAACTGCTGTTCTTGCCTCTGCCTCTGTTCTTGATCTTGGCGAGCGGGTCTTCGGGCTTCTTGTCCAAATCTCTTTCTTGCTGGCGCTGAGCATGTGTCGCACGATCCAGTTGACCAATGAATTCTGGGTCGAGGGAGATCATCTCTGGTTGCAGCTTGTTCAGCAGAGACTTGACTTCACGTTCCTGGCGCTGCTTAGGGTTCTCGTAGAGCAGGACCTCGAGGGAGTCGGGATTGGCTTCACCAGCTCCGGGGACGAGGACGCTTGAGAAGCCCTTGTCGTGACTGATACCGAGAATATCTTCGTATGGGCACCATCTGACGCGCTCGATGCGGTTGCCCTCGCCTCCCCAGGCCATGTAGGGGCTTTGGACCTTGACTTGGTCGTTCAGGTTCTTGTTGAAGAGGTCCCTCCAGACGGTTGTTTGTGTGCCCCATCCAACGGCTGTGAGATTTGTGTCTGAGATGGAGACTGATGTGCCCGGAGATCTCAGGAAGTAGTTGTTGACCTCCTTAAACATGCGGACATCCCAGACGGACATCTTCGAGTCTTGGCCTGTCGAGACCATGTATCTGCCTTCTCTGTCCAAAGCCAATGATCTGATGGGACCTCTGTGTGCAAGAAGCTTGACTAGCGGCTTCTGGTCGTTGGGTGACCACATGCTGACTGTTCCGTTCTGGTGACCGACATGAAGGATGGCGTTATGAGGATTTTGACCGAAGGCTGTAGGAGAGCCTTGCTTTGTGGGGATTTGCGCGACAAGTTTGCCGGTACTGGTGTCCTGGTATTTTAGCCAGCCAGCGTTGCCGATGGTTGTGAGGAGGAAGTGGAAAGGTAGGAATTCCATGTGTGTGACATCGATGTGATCTTGCAGCGTCTGAATTTCAACACCCTGGTGGTCGTAAACGTAGACGTATTTCTTCTGAGCGACGGCGAAGAATTGGTTGTTGTGCAGCCACTTCGCATCGCGCACTGTTTCGCCCAGTTGCAACTCACAGCCCAACTTGCCCTTTCTCCAGTCCATGGTGGCGACATGGCCTTTGCGACCTGAGAGCAGCATGTGCACACCGTTGCGCGTGTAGTCAACGTTGTATGGGCCCATGCCGTCCAGTCTCAACTCGAAGCCCTTCTTGGCCGTCTCGACACCGACTTCTCTCTGAATCTCATCCTGTCTAACTTTGTATGTTCTCTCGAGCTCTCCCTCTGTCTCCAGGAAGCCAGATGTGTTCTCGAGCAGGATCTCGGCATCCTTTGCCTTGACGGCGGCGTCCTTGTACTTGTCTTCCAGAGCTCTCAGGTTGCCGCGCAGTTTTCGGTCTTGCACACCGCGCATTGAAATCTTGTCGCCTCTTCCATACTGCTTTTGCGCTACAAGCGCCCGTCTCTTGACCTCGGTGGCATCTGCATCGATGGGTGCGGTCGGTCCGCGTGCTTTCGTCGGTGCGGTAGTCGGTCGTTCGCCGAGTAGGGTGCGGTTCGCTGAGGTTGCCATATTGTTTGATACGTGTTATTATCCCCTTCTCTTATACAGTCATTCCGGAAGGCGCAAGAAAATTGGTTGTTTGATGGTTCTATAACTTTTGGCTGCTCCAGAATTTCTTGCGGCAAAGGAAAATCATTTGCCAAGCATCGTCAAACTCCGCCCTTATTTCCGTGAGCGTCAGCTCCTGCAAGCTGACCAGCAACAGCCGCTCCTGCCTCGACTCAGCATGCAAGATGGTCGTGCCTTGTAGAAAATTATTGGCAAAATTCACAATATTGAGATTCCGATGGTAGCATAGAGATTGTGTCTGGTATTGAAAGCGCTGAAGACCCCTTGACTTCTGCAGTCGAGTTCTTACACTCCTTTCACGCGTGTTGAGGCCTGCCACCCGCTCAAGTAGCTATCACAGCTTCGGTATTGATATCATGGCGTTCACTCGTCAAAATGCAAGATGCTTTCAAGACCGATACATCTGTTCAGTGAGAGTTGATCAAAGTATAGCTCTCCATGGACATTTCCATGATTCTCAAAAGCATCTTGCATCTTGACAGTCAAATTCAGGGCCCTCTCATTAGTCTGGGATGCATGTACTCATACAGCAAGGCACATATGTTCGGAGCTACACGGTCTTTCGATTGAGACGCCAATCCTGTTTGTTCAACCTTGGAGTTGTAACTCTTATTGTTTCCCAAAGCCTTCATACATTTGGTATGAAAGTCAAGTAACTAAGTATTGCAAGTATGGTGAAGGAAGAGTATCATCACATGGACGACTGGAAGTGGAAAGAAGTTGTATGCAAGAGATATAATTCTCAATTGTCTGAATCTAAAAGGTTCTAATATGTACAAAGCTGCTAATGCAATGGTAAAAACAAGGGTATGTAGCGAATGTGTATAGAGGACAAAACAAAACGCTTGCTATGCCAGAAATGTTCGAAATGCCAAATCAAAAAGGGTCAAACTGGCAGTTTTGTGCTAAACTCTCTCCAGGAGGTGAATAGCTTATGAGTACTCCCAGGCAGCGGGGGCGGAGCTCTCGGAGATTCTGAAGGCAAAGCCAAGGCAGTCCTCGGAGGCACTCTTCATAGCGGCAGCGGCGAAGACAGCGTAGGCGTCGTCAACGGGGCAGGCGAGGAAGTCAGAGCCCTGGTACTGGAGGTGCTGGCCCTCCTGAGCGATGCTGAAGCCGGTGGAAGAGGAGCCCTCGCCAGTGTATGCGGAGTGAGGGACAGTGAAGGAGAGTCTACCGTCGGCAGCGATGTACACTTGCTGACCTCCGGGAACGGTAGTATCGAGGCTCAGGGTGTTGTCACCACCGAGGAATTGAGTGGTGGTGGTGTTTGAGCAGACCAGGCCATCAACCTTAGGGCAGTAGACGGAAGAGTCCTTGTTCAACCAGAAGGTGGAGCCAGCAGCGTTGACAGATGCGTACTGAATGTCAGAGCCGGAGTGGATGGCAAGACCGCCAAAGGCACCAGCGGGAGCTGAGCGCTTCTCAAAGACATTCTCGCCGAGGCAGCCAACGTACTCGGAAGCACACTGGGCCATGTTGGCAGAAAGACCGTTGGGGCGGGCAGTTCTGCAGGCGTTGTAGGACTCGTCACAAGAACCCTTGCAAGCAGCGTTCTCTGAAGAGCACTGAGCCTGGTTTGCGCTCAGGCCGGTGACGGGGTCGCTGGCACGGCAGGCGTTGTCCTTAGCGACACAGTTCTCCTCAGAGCGGGCCTTGACGGCAGGCTTGATGACGAGAGAGCCATCAGAACCGAAGGGGTTCTGGCCGAGGCAGCCAGCGTACTGCGAAGCGCAGTAAGACATGTTAGCGTCGGGTGCAGAGCGGCACTCGTTGTATGCATCGTAGCAGTCGCCCTGGCAGGAAGCGTTCTCGGAAGAGCACTGAGCCTGGTTGGCAGAAAGGCCAGTAACGGGGTCGGAGGCACGGCAAGCGTTGTCCTTAGCGACACAGCCAGAGGCAGCAGGAGTGGGAGCTGCGGAGGCAGCGAGGGCGAAAGCGAGGGAGACGATGGCGGTAGTCTTCATTGTGATGGTTGTTGTGTTGGTTGGTTGTTTGTTTGAAGGTAGTAGAAGGTGGTTGAGGGTTATGAAGATTGTTGTATTGTAGTAGTGGATGGGATAGAAGTGTTGTGATGATAGAGATAATGGGTGGTCAATCAAGACTCTTATATATCTTTCAAGGCCTTCTTTCTTTGATGTGACGACACGGATGTCACCTACCTGTGTCTCTGCAGTTCCTGCAATCACATAGAGATCTACACTAGATACGAAGGTTGTTCTAAAATCAGAACATGAGAATAGAAACACCAGTGGCAAGATAGATGATGTGCAAACCGTCTACATTTCCGGTGGATGGTTGCAGAGCCGGGTTCGGCACCTCAGAGTCTAAATGATGTCGGCCAAGGTAAGGCCGTTTTATGGGGTCCGCCTAAGCTTATTGAGCCTTCCGGAGAGATGGTCCTTGAAACTGGTGTTCCTGACGTTTGACAGAGCAACGATGCTGGTGCGGACACCGGAATACAATCAGCATGATGGCACAAGTACAAGAATGTAGCCATCTCGCTGGAATAGTAGAAGTCTCAGTATTGCTGTTGAGATTCCCTTCCATAGCAAGTGTGAAATGTCTCATCCGATTTATCCAGAGTCTGACTTTTTCGCATGAAGCTTGGCTGCTTGGCGGTGACTTTGAGATGAAACCTGGAGAGCCATTTCTAATAATAGCATGTCAACGCCCTCGACCGCCTCCACGATGCGGGCCGCGCTTTTAAACGATCTCCTTCCACCTACGTTATTCACGCTTCTGCAATGACGATCTTCCCAAAATGCCCTGCTGTTATGTAACGTCCTGCTGATGTTGCTGAGCGACTGGAAGGTGGTTGTGGCCTGATAGGAGAGCGCAGAATTCGAACACGAGCGGGGTGATGTAGCATCAGATGAACGTCTCAGAATTGACCAAGTCGAGCGTCTTCTAGGTTGGGCCTTGCAATATCGATGTTGACAATGCACGTCGCGTGTACAGTCTTGTGATGACGATCCTCCTTGACCATGTCCTAGGTGATTAGAGGGGTAGAAGCAGTGTCAGCCAGGCCCTTCATAGTGGTGGCTTCAAGGATACAGCGGCCAGCGGCCAACCACGGACGGTGATGAGATACGTGCGTAAATCAGTGCCAGGTTGTTTATTGATCCACCAAGTGTGGAGTAGAGCTGCAAGTGATATAGTCATCGGCCACCCTTCTATCAGAAGAATACGAGGTCCAATTGCTAGTACTGTCTAGCAACTTCGCGGTCTGTAATTGGGAGAGTCGATTCTGCGACATGCATGCATGAGTGCTTCGTATCGATCAATATGGGATGAATACGACAAGACGTCGAGTCAGCACTTGGAGTAGTTGATGAGAAGTTTATTCATCGAAAAAACGCCAGTCGATGCATGAGAAATGGTATGTAGCAAGGTGGATGTTGTTAGCGAGTGGTAGCGCTCGAGGGCAGAAAAACATCGACGTGCCGTCAGTCGCGCCAGTCCATGGTGTTGATGGTGGTTTCATTTGGTGACGCTTCGTAAATCCCCGCCTCGAACCGAAAGAACTTGAAGCACGTCAAGATAATGTCAAGTTGTTGTTCGCGAGGCAGCTGGAGGAAGAGCACAAAGCTACTCGACGTGCGTAATGGAGCGAAATTCGGCGTTGCCAACAAGAATCTCTTGTTCCACATCGATTGACATCGCCATCACATCGACTCTTAGATCTTGAGCGGTCCTTCTTCCTCGTTGTGTCAGATCTCGCATTATTATTGCGCTGAAGCCCCATATGAACTCAGAGAAGCAGCTTGTTCTCGAACTACCTTCTATTAACCTGTCAACGTTTCCGCTCTCGTGCAGCGTGATAATTGTCGGAGTAAATGAATCATAGTGGTAAGCTTCCAAAGATTCGATGGAGCACTGCAATAAATCCTTCATGACAGCAGTAATATTGCCCGTCACCACTTCCTATTCTGCAGTATCGCTTGGTAAGTCTTTATGGCTCTGCCAAACTAATAAGATCAGAAATTGAAGCACACCGTCGTCGTCGACAGCGAATTCGGGCTCAAAAACAATGGTTATAGGTACAACCCTGACCACAAAGCTTGCAACGATTTGTCTCGAACATCAACTCACATCACTTATCATGTCAGCCCTTTCCTGCATCTCATCAAGCAAAAGCAAAAGTCGTCGAACATCCGTCATCAAAATGTCGCTTGCTTGCAAGCAATCACTCTATCCACGTCAGTCGTGAACTTCTCGTCGGAAATGTCTTCCTCATTCGCCAATCGCATACGGCAAGAAAGCCCGACCGCCCAGCAAAAGTTTGCCAGAGGCACAGCAGCAACAGGCAAAAGAGAAATTGCCCCCTAACGGAGTCGAACCGGTGACCTCGGCATTACTAGTGCCGCGCTCTACCAACTGAGCTAAAGGGGCAAGCATAGAGTAGTCTGCGTTTCAGAATCAATATGTAGTCTGGTCAACCTGGCCCCAGAGGCAGGTGCGACTGACGCGTCGGCGTCCGGAAAACCACGCGGGTGGACTTGACGAACAATCGGACACACGCCTCGAACATCAAAGACGAAAGAAGAGATGGCGGATGGAGACGTAGAGGACAAGGCTGATGTAAGTTTCTGTCGTCAGTAATGGAAGTTGGTGTCTGTGACAATTGGTTGATGGCAAGCAATCGCCTCCATGATCCATCACACTTTCCACCACAACCAATACCATCGATTTCATCAACCCACTACATCAATCACACCATCTTCTATTACGACCATATTCTTATCATCCAAACCCACAATTTCATTCATCATTCTGACATCCTTCTCACAGCGCCTCAAATCCTCCCTCTGGTACAGCATAGGCAGCATAGTCGACGCAATAGCACTGGACCAAGACCTAAACGCCACACCCCAGTTCATCGGTTCCCTAACTGAACTCGTCTGGAGCCAAATTCTAACCTCTGGTGCTGATTTGGAGAATTTTGCAAAGTACACTACTCAATCTTTCCTTGCGAAAAATGACACTGATTAAGGTATCACAGACATGCGGGTAGAGATACCATCGATACAAAAGATGTATTGTTGCTGGTAAGGAGGAATGAGCAGTTGAAAGAGGTGTTGGAGAATGCGTTGAAGGATATCAAGAAGTGAGAAGATGTGAACGCGATGCGGCAAAATGATCTTGAAGAGGTTTGAGATTATTCGTGACTGGCTAGTATGGTGGTATGTCCGCTATATTTCTTCGGCTTCAAAAGGGTATCGCCGGCCCGTTATTTGCATTCCATCACACAACCAGGTTCGTAACAGCGTAGCGAATCTATTGCTTGTCGGGGAAGCCCAAGTTGACCTTTTGCAGAATTAGTCACTGGAACTCCAGAAAAGAGATGGGAAGGGAACTTACGCCAAAGGCAGGGTACACGAAGCGGTTAGGAGGGTGTGTCTTTGCAATGTTGTCAAGAGCCTTGACATCGGAAGAGTCAAGCTTGATCAACTTCATGTTCTCCTCAATACGCGAAGGCGTTACGGACTTGGGGATAACAGAGCTTCCACGAGCAACTATTTCTTGGAGTCAGTTTCTGCTCTCGTCGGATGAGAAGAGGAATTATCCTTACCGTGGTAGCTCAACAACACAGTACCGGGCGAAACATCATGCTTCTTAGCAACCTCCTGAATCTCCTTCTCCTGGAACAGCGGCGATCCAGTACTTCCCAAAGGACTGTATGCAGTAATCAAAATTCCCTTTTCCTTGCAGTAATCCACAATTTCCTGTTGAGGCAAGTAAGGGTGGTTTTCAATTTGGTTTGCGGCGGGGGTGACTTTGGCTTCCTTCATGAGTTCCTCCAAGAAGGGGACGGAGAAGTTGGCGACACCGATGGCCTTTGTCTTTCCGGTGGCGAGGAGCTTTTCCATTTCCTTCCAGGTTTGGGTGTAGGACCAGGTTGTGTCGAGGTCGCGGGAGCCGTCGGGGTGTTTGGGGAATTTGGGGTCGTTGCCTTTGGGGTTCATGGGGACGGGCCAATGCATGAGGTAACTGATGATGTTAGACTCATGTCGTGAGGAGATCTAAGGCCATGCCAATTCACTCACAGGTCCACGTAGTCGAGGCCTAGCGACTTGAGACTGAGGTCGAGGTTCTCCTCAGGTCTAGAGTGGTAGGTACACCATAGCTCTGCGGAAAAATTATGAGCTCTTGGTGTCGTCTTCGCAGATGATTTTGATGGTTAACTCACTGGTGGTGACAAAGACGTCTTCACGCTTGATGCCGGCAGACTTGAAGCCCTCGGCGAGACCCTCACCGACTTCATCCTCGTTGCCGTACACGTATGCGGCATCAATGTGCTTGTAGCCAACCTTCAGAGCGTGCGAAACAGCATTCTTGACCTCACCAGGTGCAGACTGCCATGTTCCAAGACCTGTGATTGGAAAGTCAGCCCCATACAATTCTCCCGAGCTATCGAAAACTGTCAGGAGTCAAGTTCATACCGAGAGCAGGGATCTTGGCGCCTGTGTTGAGGGTGAAGACAGTATCAGACATGGTTTTGGGATGTAGTATGAAATCAGGTGTCTTTTTGAGAATGAAGTTTGCAAGTTGAGGATTCATGGCCGGCAAAGGAAATAATGTATGTCAAGGTCAACAAACCACCTTGCTGGCTGCAATCACCTCATCGGCCTTTGACCCAACAGCTTTTGCTACCCCTCCCCCACTTTCTTCCATCGAGTATCCACCAACAGCTTCGAGCTCTCGAGGGAAGATTGACCCGAGAGACGAAACGTGGAGATCGGCGACTGCGAGCTCGCCAAGACTGCGCAAGCGCCGCACCTTCTTGCATGTTTCGCTGATACCTTTTTCCGGGCTGCTGTACCTTATGCCCGGAACAATCCACGAAAGAGGCAAGTGGCGCCCCGAATGCGAGGAGCGGAAAAACCTAGCAGCTCTTTGATCAATCGGAGGCCGCGATCCAGATCCACATCGTCGTCATGAGACCAAGGATCGTTTGGTCTTCGCTCCGATAGTTCTGCCGTTGAGGGATTTTGGTGACGACTAGCTTTGCCGCTAGGAGGCAAGATAATCCGCACGAGGGTGGATGCCCCGACTTTAGAGCAAGCAGAGTTCAACCCCCAGACAACCCTCGGACGACTTGTCAGGCATGCCGTGGGGCGGACGAGCCACATTTGGAGGTATCTGGCGAATGAACGCGAAGATGCTTACAGGTGTTGGTGCAACCGATGGATGATGGAAGTCCATGAGTCGCTTCCAATCTTTCCAGACTGGGGAAGTGACGGCGTTGGAAGAGGGAAGAGGGTTGTTCTTGCCCTTTGAACGGGGCCCCAGAATTAGTCTCCAGTGGTAGGTTGGTTGAGTACTCTACTCTAGGAGATGCCGACTTGGAAACAAGTCCCCGAAGAAAGGTAGTTAAAGGAGAGCGCTCCTTTCCTTGTCATCTCGTCTTTTGGTCATCATCATTCCATACAATCCATCAATCTGTTCAACGCTTCACTGCATCAAAAGCATAAAAGAACACAACAACACCAATCCGCCTTTTTTGCGCACAATCAAACACAATCAATCACACCTTTTCACGCAGACTCATACACATCAGTCAACATGGCACCCATCGCTCTTGAGCAGCCCAATGTCGCTGAGAACTTCAACGACCACAAGGATGGTCTCGCCCTCGAGGCAACCTCCGACAACATCGACGAAGTGAACGTTCTCAAGGCCGCCTTGAAGGTCAAGAACGGCACCGCCACCCAAGAGGAGAAGGACATCTACGAAAAGTCCCAGTTCGATGCCGACAAGGACAAGGAGCAATTCCGCAACTACGAGGACGCCTGCGACCGTGTCAAGAACTTTTACAGAGAGCAGCATGAGAAGCAGACTGTTGCTTACAACCTGCGTGCCCGTAACCGATTCCACTCCAAGACCAGAGCCGAGATGACCATCTGGGAGGCCATGGAGAGATTGAACACCTTGATCGACGAGTCAGACCCTGACACCTCCCTGTCTCAGATTGAACACTTGCTCCAATCTGCAGAGGCCATCCGCCGCGATGGCAAGCCTCGCTGGTTCCAGTTGGTCGGTCTGATCCACGACCTTGGCAAGCTCCTCTTCTTCTTCGATGCCGAGGGTCAGTGGGATGTCGTCGGTGACACTTTCGTCGTCGGCTGCAAGTTCGACGACCGCATCATCTACCCCGGCACTTTCGAGAATAACCCCGATAGCAAGGACCCCATCTACAGCTCCGAGCACGGCATCTACACACCCGGCTGCGGTCTCGACAACGTCATGATCAGCTGGGGCCACGACGAGTACCTCTACCACGTCGTCAAGGACCAGAGCACCATCCCCGACGAGGGTCTCGCCATGATCCGCTACCACAGCTTCTACCCCTGGCACAAGGAGGGAGCCTACCGCTGGATGATGAACGAGAAGGACGAGAAGATGTTGGGTGCCGTCAAGGCCTTCAACCCTTACGACCTGTACTCCAAGTCTGATGAAGTCCCCAAGGCTGAGGACCTCAAGCCCTACTACATGGAGCTCATTGACGAGTTCTTCCCCAACAAGGTCTTGAGATGGTAGATTTGATCATTCGCCCTGACTGCCGCGAATGCATGATATACCCATCTGATTTATGACCTTTGTTGACGATTTAGCGGAAAGCATCAAGAAATCCACCCGATGGAAAAGAAAGACTGAAGTGGTCGGCGTTGCGGGTTTTTCTATCTCCTTTTTATCTATAATGACTTCCTTTTTCAAATGAACTTTTTCTTATCTACTCCTTCATACCTTCGACTATGCCATTGCTGCCACGCTGATTACTTGCATGACCACTCAATCCGCATGTTTTCATCATCTCGAACATACATAGGGACTTCGTTCTATACTTGGACATTTACCTCTGTAACACCATTTTTGCAAATAGCTCCTCACATTTAGGCAACCTGTATCATCTCACCCACCTTACAATCACCATGTTGCATCCTAAATTCCCGAATCGCATCCTAAAATTCCCGTGTCGCATCCTACATTGCCGTGTCGCACCCTATCTTTACCACATCCCATGCCCCAAATACACAATTCCACAAATATCTCCCACAAAATCTCATTACCCTTGGTGTTTTGTTTTGTTTTCTTTTCTCAAAAAACACAAGTGATGTACTCGTGACTTTCTTCAAATCACCAAAAATAAAGGCAAAAACCTCAATATGAATATCCACATCCTTGAGTCTTTGTTTCTTTTTCGTCACTATGTGGAAGTTTGTGAGATACTTTCATCACTATATTACCACAATCATATCATCATATCGCTTTTTTTCCGTACTGTTCTGTATTTACTTGCGACATGCACAAATGTAAAAATGCACAAATTCACGGAGTGTTGTATTGATATGCAATATTGGACAGAAGGTAACATAGGGCTTAGAAGGTCTCACGCATGACGGTCAAGTGGGGGTAGCGGAAACCTTTCTCCGCAAAGGCACAACAATCTGGCAATAATCCCCGGGTACACAAACGCCACTTTGCTGCACTCTTCAGCCGCTCAGAGCGATTGCACGTATGGGGTAATAAAGTTCGCGACGAGAAGGGGAAAAGTAGGACTTTCCAAGCATGAACGTCAATTCGAGATATACCAAGAAGAATTATGTTCAAAAGACTGCCAGTTCCAAAACACCAGATCTCCAAAAATGCCGTCGATGAGTAATGCACATCTACAATCTCGCTCTTTCCTCCCCTTTCGTATCGATGATAACCTTAAACACACACCAACCATCAGCTTTTATGCTCTTCAGAATCATGCAGTCTCAATGACAACCTTAAGCACCAATTTGCCCTCATCATCTTTGGTGCGTCCGGCCATGCCAAACGCATCCACACAACTCTCCAAGCCTTTGTATTTATGCGTGACCAGTTTCGAGAGGTCTGGTGCTGATGGGGAGGTGGCGATGGAGATGCCTTCGGGGTATGTGTTTGCGTAGCGGAAGACGCCTACTAGGTCGACTTCGCGGAGGGCGGCGGAGGACATGGCGAGGGTTTGGATGGGGATGCCCATGCCGATTAGCATTACGCGACCGCCTGGTTTGGTTGCCTGTGAGAGGGTGAAAGGTGTTAGTGTGTGCGATGGAGGGGGGGAGGGAGGAAAGGGAATGCTTACGTAGATTCCTGATTGCACACAGGTGGGTACGCCGGTGCACTCGAAAACGACATCGACTTCGCCGATAGCAGAGCCAGACTCATCGGTGACTTTGGCAATGCCATCTGCGGTTTCTCTTGCGATTGCCAGATTCTCATCTGTATCTTTTCCTCTCTTCATGGGTACCACAAAGCCGTGGTGTGCGAAACCATTCTTTACTGCAAAGTCGACTCTTCCAACATCGATATCTGCAATGATAATGGTCTTTGCTCCCTTGGTCTTCGCAACAGCTGCGGCAAGCAAACCCACAGCGCCAGCTCCAAAAACTAGAGCGGTTTGTCCAGGTTGCATCAGACTACGGCGGTATGCGTGGATAGCAACACCCAGAGGTTCAAGCAGAGCTCCCAACTCCATACTCATACCCTCAGGCAACTTATGACACCACTTTGCAGGATGATTGATGCGTCCTTGCAGCGTACCCTGGAAATGCGGGAAACTCTTTGCGGAACTGCGGAATTTCATGTCCTTGCAGATGTTGTATCTGCCTTGTTCGCAGCGATGGCAAGAATCGCAGGGGACACCGACTTCGAGGGCTACGCGGTCGCCGGGTTTGAAGTTTGAGACGGAGGAGCCGACTGCGGTGACTACGCCAGAGGATTCGTGGCCGAGGGTGAGGGGTTCGCGGACGAGAATGTCGCCATTGCGGTTGTGGTTGTAGTAGTGGAGGTCGCTGCCGCAGAGGCCGGTGCTGTGGACTGCTACTTGGATCTCGTTTGCCGAGGGAGCGGGTACTTCGCGAGGTTCCTGTTGATTCCGAGTCAGTGGGTGTCCATCCCAAATGTTGGCCGGCACAAGATTGAGGACGGAGCTCTGGCAAGGGGCATGTGAAGTTTGAGAGGGGCAGAAGAGTCCTCTTTGCCTTCTACAGCATTCTTCCATGCCGTGCTCGCGTGCTCATGTCTGGCAGAAAGTTGTGACGGTCGGTGAATGGAAAGTACTCACAATGCGGAGGTCCTTTGCGCCGTGCAAGACGCTGGCTTGTACTTGTGTTGACGACATAATTGTGATGTGATGGATAGAAGAGAAACACAGAGAGCTACAGAAACAAGAGTCGAGAGTGGATTGGAAACTGGAGAGGTGCAGCGGGAGTGCAATCAATACATAACAATTCAAAAGTCGTCAAGAAGTGTCGGGAAGATGAAGCGTCGGCATTTGATTTGGACCCCCCACCCCACTAGTTGCCCACTTCACCCACTTTGCCCACATTATCGGCTTTTGAAGGGGGGAAAAGGCATGACGTTTCGGTAAATCGAGGGTCGAATGTCAAGCAGCTTCTCGTCGGCATCACGAGAGTCTTTTTCTTGTCGGCATTGAATTGACTAAATATACTTGTCTTGTTGTTTCCGCTCATCTTTCTTGTTCTTTGCATACCTCACACCTTGCAATAAAGTCACCACACAATAATGGCTACCGTACAACAACTCTTCTCGCTCGAGGGCCAGACTGCTCTAGTCACTGGTGGCACTCGTGGTATGTTTCGACAACTCAGGCCGAATGTAGTGTCGGTGACTAATTGTTGTCTCTAGGTATTGGTCAATCAATGGCCATTGCTCTTGCTGAAGCCGGCGCAGACATTTTGCTAGTACAGGTGAGTCTCTCCTTCCCCCGACATTTCAGAACGCGTAGTAACCAACAAACCACAGCGCGACGAATCAAACCAATCCACAAGAGAAGAGATCCAAAAGCTAGGACGCAAAGCCCAAATCTACACAGCCGACCTCGCATCAAGAGATTCCGTATCCGCCCTCGTCAAGAAAGTCGTCTCGGACGGCCACCAAATCCACATCCTGCTCAACTGCGGCGGCATCCAACGAAGACACCCCGCACACCAATTCCCCGACAACGACTGGGATGAAGTCTTGAACGTCAACCTGAACTCGGTCTTTACACTCTGCAGAGATGTAGGCGCACACATGCTTGAACGCGACGTGGATCAATATGGTCGCAGAGGTGCCATCATCAACATTGCCTCATTACTGTCTTTCCAAGGTGGCTTCACAGTACCCGCTTATGCTGCTTCCAAAGGCGGTGTCGCTCAATTGACAAAGGCCTTGTCGAATGAGTGGGCATCCAAGGGTATCAATGTCAACGGCATTGCACCTGGTTACATTGCGACTGAGATGAACGATGCTTTGATGAAGGACAAGACGAGAAGTGAGCAGATCATGGCCAGAATTCCTGCTGGCAGATGGGGAAAGCCCGAGGATTTCAAGGGTCCTGTCGTCTTTTTGGCCAGCAGAGCGAGTGGTTATGTAAGTGGTGAGATTCTGACTGTTGACGGCAGCTGGATGGCTAGGTAGATGCTTCTACACATTACTCTTCTTTTAATACCTATTTTCCAAATCCATACCATGTTCCTGCTCTCGAGTGAGATTGTGTTGCCCGGCAAAAGGCTGGAAGCACAGGCCTTGTAAACAAAGGGTCTTTTCAGATGCCGTCCTTGTCAAAATTTCAATCTCTCTCCAAAGTCGTTAGTCAACTCTGTCAAAAGCTGCTCACTGCTTGCTCTCGGCCTCGAGAGTGAGCATGGATTGAGGATTCGAACAGTTGTGCACAGCGACAGCACGCATGTTTATGCCGAAGGATCAACACGCCATCGACTCGCACCAAACATCTCACAAACGGCAACTTTGCCGGCCAAACACCCAAATGTTGACTCAACTCTTACACCAACGTTTTGATCATCATAGATCAAACTCTTGAACCCTTGACCCATGAATCGCTACTATTCTCGTCTCCCCGAAAAGACCCCTCCAAGCCCTCCAAAAGAGCTCCTCCAGGCAACGGTAATAAACCCCGATCGGCAACTCTGCGAACCATCAAACACCGACAGCAAAAGTCTCCACACACCTCTTCCCCCTCCATTGCTCAGAAAGCCGAAAGCGGCAATGAAGAACGAGAAACAGAGTAAGCCCCCGCACCTCGGCTTTTGACGTCCCTCTAAGCTCTTCCTCACCGAGCAAAAGAGCAGTTTAACGGAGATAACTTTTTTCTTCCCGGCTGCGTAACCTACCTGAACCAGAAAAGAGCGAAGGAAAAACCGGGGTCCCCGCGGGTTGTACTTGCGACCATTCGGGTGGATATCATGCTGAGCGGAAACAGAGAAGGTGTAGCGAGGGCATAGCTTCAACCCAAGCTCCCTCATAGATCCAAAGGAAGCAATATGGCGCGGGAGGGAGGGCTGAAGGTGAGGAAGTATTTGTATCGTGAATGTTCGCTGTTGGTTAGTTCTCTCTTCATCCAGTCGCAATTGCTTTTGATCGTTGTTTCCTTTGCAACAGCTTGTTTGCATAGATCTTCTTTCCCCCCCACTTACTCCTGCTTACTTGCAAAGCATTCTCGGAGATTGACTTCCATCACCACCACCTCTGTTTCTACGTCTTCAAAAACGAAGCTCCTCGATCGTCTTGCTTTGCTCTTCTTTCCCTCCTCTTCATCTACCTCTTCTCGAACACTTCTTCCACCTCAATCAGCAATAATGGCACCCGCACGCAAACTCCAAGTCGCCATGTCAGGCCTCGGCCGCATGGGAGCCCGCCACGCCCTGAACTTCCACGAACGCACTCCTCGCGCCGAACTCGTGGCCGCCTTCACCCCGGAACCCAGAGAAGCAGCCTGGGCAAAGACGCACCTCGAAGGCGTTACAATCTACACAGATTTCGACGAAATGCTCAAGCATCCCGGTCTCGAAGCCGTGGTAGTCGCAACCGTAACCACAGCACACGCATCCCAAGCCATCGCAGCCATCAACGCAGGAAAACACGTACTCTGCGAAAAACCACTCAGCACGTCGGTGGAGATTTCTCAATCGGTGGTGGATGCGGCGAACAAACATCCTCACTTGAAAGTGCTGTGTGGCTTCTCCCGCCGCTTCGACGCTTCCTACCGTGACGCCTTCGCCCGTATGGATACAGGCAGTATAGGCCGCCCAGCAATCTTCCGCTCCCAAACCTGCGACAAACTCGACCCCTCCGGCTTCTTCGTCGACTACGCTCAATTCTCCGGTGGCATCTTCGTCGACTGCAATATCCACGATATCGATCTCGCACTCTGGTATTTCGGCCAGGATTCGTTGGTCAAGAGTGTTTATGCTGTTGGCGTTACGGCTGTTCAACCGGGTCTCAAGAAGTGGAAGGATGTGGACAATGGTGTTGGTGTGGTGGAGTTTTGGGGAAACAAGATTGCTTACTTGTATTCGTCGCGTATGATGGCGGCGGGTCAGCATGATATGACTGAGATCATCGGAACCGAGGGAAAGCTCTCGGTCAACGCAAACCCCTCTGGCACGCTTGTCGAAATGTCCGAAGCTACTGGTATCCGCAGAGAAATCCCTGGAGACTACTATGGACGCTTTTACGAGGCTTTCGTCAGGGAGGCCAACGAGTTTACGGCCGCGTGCTTGGATGACACAAAGTTGCCTTTCAAGTTGAGTGGTGCGGTCCAGGCTGTCAAGATTGGCTGTGCTCTGCAGGAGTCGCTCAACAGTGGAAAGAAGATCGAGTTTGACGAGACCGGCCGTCGCATTGAACAGGCTTCTTTGTAAGCGGTGGACGAAGATGAAGATAGATGCTGCATGAAGAGATAGGAGTCTTGCTGTATTGCTTGCTTGCAAGAGAGAAAGAATGTCGATTCTCGCTGTTGATTAAAATGATAGTTTTAGACAGATGAAGCAAAAAGAAAGAATTAAAAAAGAAAAAACACACCAGTATCGCCAAACCAGTGCCCTTCCAAACTCATGCATAATCACCAACCGCCTCCTCTGGCGAACCCGCGGATCCGAATGTTCTTGCGGTGAGCTTCTATTGCTTTCTTCTTGACAATGTACTCAGGTCCTTCCCACAACACCTTTCTCCCTAGATATTGGGTCCATGCAACTCTGAATATCTCATCGCGCGCATTGCGGAATGGTTTCAAGAAATCATAGAAAATCGATCGAGCCTTCAATCTTTCGAGTTCGTGGACGGCCACTTCGTCCAGAAAGACGGTATCCCATTCATCAGTCCTTCGAACGACCTTGGAAGCGATTTTGGCATAGGTCTGATCCTCTGAAAGGTCGACTGCGGAGATGGTTCTGGTTGTAGGCGAATTCAGACGCTTGTTGACACGCTCATGGATACGCTCGCCAAAATCATGCCACCAGATTTCAGCAAACTCCCCATCCCATTTTTCAAGAGCAAGTCTGGAGCGCTCTCTAGAACAGTAATCCTAATTAGTCTCAACAAGAGCAGTAGAGCCATCCTGTGTCGCGGTGTCATCGGGATCTTCCCTGCCTTCAGCGTTGAGCTCCATCTTGTTTACAGCAGCCAGCACGGCAGCGCTCATGGAATTTCGTCGAGGTTTGCCATGTTTCTATACCTGACCTTGTCCTGATCCTTTTTCGATAGGGACGCCCGGGCCTCCTATACCAAGGATTCTACCCATGTTCTTCAGGCTTTTCTTAATTTGCGGATGTCCATTCTTCTTGACCAGACTGGGCTCTGCTGGCGTAGGCTTTGGTGGCCAATTGCCTTCTTCTTTCCAGCCCTGTACGAGGGATCGAGTAATGTCGGACAAGTTGATAGGTATAGAGGGTGTTCGGCCTTGGAGAATGATTTTCGTATAGATGTCCGAGTATGTGGAAGTTGATATGCGACTGCGGATTGGATTGTCAGGCAGAAGTTGGCGTGCGACAGGTATCAATAGTTCAGCGCCTGGTGAAGCTCCTGTCACTGGTCTCGTCGCTGTCGCTGGAACCGAAGCTGCAGGTGCTTGTGGCTGGTTGACGGAGTCCTTGTATTGAGCATTTGTCCAAGCATTTCTCTGGGCACTCCAGTGTGCAAGACCGATGTTCTTCTTCATGTCCCTCTCCAATCTTCGTTGTCGTCGTAGGCGTCGCTGTGCTTTGCGGGCGCCGAGAGTGTCGCCCACTGACTCTGGAGTTTCGTATACGGGAGCTACATCATCGTCGGAGCCAGAGTCTTCACCGTCACTGTATTCGCGTTCGCGCCAACTAGCTATCGTCGCTGGGTCTATGCCGTCGGGCTCGGAGGTGGTATTGGCGAGTATGTGAGCGTTCACTTCTTTTCCGACGTCTAACGTCAGGTCGGAGACGGTAGGCAATGTAGACGTGGTGGGGTGCACTGAGGCTTGGTCGTTCCAGGGAAGATCGTGAGGGGCGTTGGGGTATGACCAGTCGTTCTTGACCTTCTCTTGCAGAAAGGCGCGTGCCTTGCGTTGTTGATCGAGCTGTTCGCCGGACGAGCGACCTAGATTGAGAACCATTGTGGTTGGTTGTGGTATACGACGGTGGAGCGGAGTAACAATGGCGTGAGAAGCAGACGACTTTCTTCAGCTGCGTGCGGGGGGATGCAAGTCTTTCTCTTCCGTCACACAGTCTAACTAATGGCCGGTTCAAGACAATGTCTCTGATGTTGAATCGATTCACTTCTCAAGGCGGTGATGATAACAAAGGAATATGGTCATGATATAACAAGCGTGAAGGAGAACAACTTGATTGTTGACATGGTATTCGGACGTTGGTTGCGCGGAAGGAGCATCGTAAAACGTCATTGATTGAGAAAGCCATCGCTGGTCCGGAAGTCACGCTAGAATGACCTGTTTCTTCGAGCATCCGACATGAGTTTGCGCCTGCCTTTAAGAAATAGAGACATCGTCCCGCTGATCCATCTGTAACAAGCAGTTGCATATGAATGGCGCAAGAACGATATGCGTAGGCGGATGTCATCTCCGGCGCACCTTTTGTACGCAGAGAAGTCGAGCAGCAGCACGCGACAGAAGCACTCCAAGAGGAAGCATTGGTTGTCCCATGCAACTGGTGTTGACAGGCGTGTTTGGCTCTACCTGCAAAACGCATCTCTCACTGAGAAATCACAAAAACTTCATGTATATATATCTAGATGTAAGCAAGTCATGGTTTTTCCCCAACTTCACAAGCCGACGGCCTCAGCGAAGGGATCAGGAATATGACGCTCTTGACCAAGGTTACACACCGAGCTCAGCCGTAGCGAGCTCAGGTGCTGTCCCAGGGCCACATTGTTCTCAAATCTGTCGACCGGAAAATTGACATCACAATAGTCTGATGGCTCCATAAAAGTCGAGCTGGACAGCAATCAACCGGACAGACCCCCGAAGGAGACGCCAGGATCGCTGAACACAGATCTTGTTATGTAGAAAAGAAAGAAGAGAGAAACTTTGCGGTCTTGATATAGAGATTTGCGCGCTGCCTGCACGTGCCAAGCCGGGGGATGCCGCCACGGCTTTACTCGCCCAAAGTCCGACACGCTTTGTTGAACATTCGTCCATCTTGATCCAGGCATCTCTTGTTACTCGCCTCTTATCATTCAGCTGTGATTCACTTCTTCAGCTCGAGTCAAAGTCGCCTTCTCTCGCGTTACCAAGCCTTGTAGTACTTGCGCGACAACCACATCACCCTCACACGCCACCCAACATGGACGCCGTCGCAATCCAAGATGCCAACAAGATCAGAGTCGCAATGGGCCTTGCGCCCCTGCCCGTGCCCGGCGAAGACGGCCTCCAGTTCAAGTCGAAAGATGACGGAGAGGAGTCGGATCCTGATGACATGAGCACGCTAGAAAAGCGTCAAGCAGCCGCTGGCGACAACTGGAAGAAGCTGCAAGATGAAGAGAAAGTCAGACAAGAGCGCTTGGCTCGCAAGGAGGCTCTCAAGAAGGCACGCGATATGGAACTACGGAATGCAAAACTGGAAGGAAAGGGCTTGGGTGATGCGGAAGAGACAGACATGGACACAAAGACGTGGTTGTTACAGCAAAAGAAGCGCCAAAAGAAGATTGAGAAGGCAAGAAAGTACGAGGAAGAGCAGGCTGAACTTGAGCGTCAGGCACAAGCGGAATACTCAGCAAAGGATCTGGCCGGTGTCAGGGTTGCTCACGAACTGGATCAATTCGACGCAGAAGGCGAGCAGATCTTGACTTTGAAAGATGCGGCAATTGGCGACGAGAGCGAAGATGACGAGCTGGAGAATCTGGACTTGCGCGCTAAGGAACAGCTGCAAGAGAAATTGGAGCGCAAAAAGAACAAGCCTGTCTACAACCCCAACGATATGGACGATGGAAACCGCTCTATCCTCGCGCATTACGACGAGGAGATTGATGGAAAGAAGAAAAAGAACTTCACTCTCGATACATCTGGCGCCATCGATCAAGCCGCTGTCGCTGCTCGGAGAGAAGCCGCAGAAGCCGAACGCACAGGAGTCAAGGGCATCAAGATCAGCCTGGATATGTTGCAAGACGATACACCTATCTCAGATTACCAAGATCCTTCGACTGCAAAGATTCGCAAGCCCAAGAAGCCGAAGAAGGCCAAAACCTCCCGTACAAAGGCTGCCGATGAGGATGACATCTTCCCGCTACCCGCGCCGCAACCCACCGCCGACCAGATGGACGTTGACGGCCAACCAGCATCGAATGGAGCTGCTAAGAAACGCACCTTTGAGACTTTCGATGATGACGATCTACAAGCAAAGTTGGCAGAGCAGCGTCGTGCAGCATTGAAGAAGCGTAAGAAGACCGATGCTGCTGAGCTGGCTCGCCGCATTCGTGAAGAGGAATCTGCAACACCGATGAACACTGCCGAAGACGATGAGGAGCCTGGTCTTGTGATTGATGAAACTACCGAATTTGTGTCCAATCTGAGACGACCTCAATCACCAGACTCTGCAGATGAGCGCACACGAGCCACATCGACACCCGCCGTCGGAGAGACCAAAGATGAGGACGAGACTATGCAAGAATCCTACGCCGCAGTAGAAGATGAAGAGGAAGCTCGAGCCCGTCAAGAAGCTGAAGACAGAGAATCGTCCGCACCACCAGCCATGACATCCACTGGCTTCGAAGCTGAAGAAGACACCTCATCCGGCGCCGGTGGCATCCTCAACATGCTCCGCAAACGTGGTCTTGTCCAAGATAGTGACGCCGACAAAGCTAACGCAGCCGTCCGCGCCCAACAACAATTCCTCGCTGAGAACCAAGCTCTCGTCGATGAGTACGATCGCAAAACCAAAGAAGCTCGCGAAAACGACCGTAAATCCGGCCGTTTCGACCGCATGTCCCACCGCGAACGCGAAGCCTACTCTCGCCAACAAAATGAGCAACGTGATGCCTACCTCGCACAACTACAAGCCGAGCACTTCAAGCGTTCGTATAAGCCTAATGTGCAACTACGCTACAATGATGAGGATGGCAGAGAGATGAACCAGAAAGAAGCATTCAAGCATCTGAGTCATAGGTTCCACGGCAAGGGTAGCGGTAAACAGAAGACGGAGAAGAGGATGAAGAAGAAGCAGGAAGAGGATGATAGGCAGAGAAAATCGTTATTGGGCTTTACTGGTACGAATGAGGCCGTGGGCGCTACGGCTAAGAAGAACAGGCAGGCTGGTGTGAGATTGCAGTAAAGCATCATAGCTGTATTCCTGAATTAGCACACTCCATCAATAGCATATCTACATATTCTGGACTCATGCAATTGCTGCCACATGACACGATGAATGGTTTATTTTGTGAAACTGCTTTATGCAAGCCGGCAGGGAAGCAGCAAAGCTCGGGCCGGAGACGATGAGGACATATACTGAGGAAGCAAGACCAGAAAGCGTAGCAGATCATGAGAGTCGCCCAGGAAGGTCCGCATCGTGTCCTCCAACTTTCGGAAAGTTCACAGCAGCAAGTGGAAACGCGCCGTAACGCCGACAGAGGTCGTCGAGTGAACGTCGTTGACGCTTCGTACTGACCCACGGTGCACCTTTCCAAGTGTTCATGAGACTTCGATAGCAAGCTGATAATCCAAGTATTGAAATTCTTCTCTTCATTTACTAAACATCATCACGTGTAGCACGCTGCAATATACGATGTTGTTCGGAGTAGATTCGTGACCAACGAGCAGGTGCGAAGTAGCTCATCTCTTTACACTACACGAGTGAGACAAATATCCTTATGCATATCCATAGCTTCCACGTTTCAAGAGAATGCTGGCGGATGTTGGAGTGTGGAAACATTTTTCTTTGTGGTAGTCATAATGAGTAGATTTGATTTCCATGATGGAGTCCAGGTCTAATTATCTGAACACAGCTAAGCTTCGGACCAGGATAGATAGGTCAGTCGAAGGACTACATGTCTAAACTTGTACAATTATGCACTAAATTTCATTGTCGATTCTTGACACCTAAGAAAAGGCAGGGTCGTCCCACTACCGAGTTTTTACCGGCAGTGCCCCTTCCTCGTTGCCTTTTTTCGTCCCTAAACATTTGCTATGCATTGTTACAATCTCCGCCAAACCAAGTTCACGAGTATTTCCTTGCCAATGGAGAGTCCGGATCAAACAAACCGCGCGATCGACGCCCCAGCCTCTGGCGCATGTCGCTATCGCTGTCAAGCGTCCTCTATGCAAGCCACGGTCCAATCAGACCAATCCCTCAACCAGGGCTTGAATAAGCCAGACAATTTGTCGGAATTATGAGTACACCTTTCTTCAACAATGAGATTCCGAGCTCCTTTGTTTCTAAACACTCGACCCTCTCTTGTGGTAACTTTCTTCCCATGACACTCAAACTCGAAGACTACAAGGTCGGATGGATCACGGCACTCCCAATCGAGGCGGCTGCAGCCAGAGCCATGCTTGATGAGATCCATCCTTCACTGCAGACTCCGTATCATGACTCCAATGTCTACACTTTTGGCCAAGCCAACACGACCGATAAAGCAGGAGCCGGCACTCACAACGTTGTGGTTGCCTCTGGACGTCCAGGAAAAGCAAATGCTGCCACGGTCGCCAACGATATGCGCCGCACTTTTCCCTGGCTCAGAATTGGTCTCATGGTCGGTATCGCCGGAGGAGTTTGGAGCCCAGAAACCGACGTACGTCTTGGTGATGTGGTGGTCGGCATTCATCCAACTGGAGAGGCCGGAATCATTCAATACGACTACGGCAAAAGCATACAGGACAAGGCCTTTGTCAAGACCGGTACCATGAACAAGGCTCCAGGTATCCTTCTCAATGCCGTTGCCGCTGTTCAAGCCAAGCATTTGTTCTATGATCTGCCCGACACCGGGTACATCTCCAACCTTGGACGCGAATACGCTAAGAGATTCGCAAGGCGGCCAATTGAAGATAGGCTGTTCCATGCCTCGTACGTCCATCAGACAGGGTCGTGTGAACAGTGTGACAGAAAGCAGCTTCGCGATCGGCCCCAACGCGATGATTCACTTCTGCCCCGAGTGCACTACGGTGCTATCGCGTCAGGGGACCGTGTTGTTCGAGATGCCGTATTCGCAGAGGAGATCAGAAAGACCTACGGGGTTTTATGCTTTGAGATGGAAGCAGCAGGCCTTGATGGATTTCCTTCTTTGACCATCAGGGGCGTGTCTGATTATTGCGACACGCACAAAAACGACGACTGGCACCAGTATGCAGCCATCTCTGCAGCGGCCTACGCCAAAGAGCTCTTGAGCGTGATTGCGCCGACTGCCGTTTTACATCTTCCAACCATCGGTTAGTCCGTATCTCACAACTCGAAATCCAAAGACAATCTTAGGATCGCATCTTACACCACATTTCTCCTATCTGATTGCGGCCTGAACAAAACTTGTGACCTCTGTTACTTGTACAACAGTTGCTTATACCTTTCGTTAGGAAATGTTCACTGGATCATGCCGCGGAGGTCAAACCTCCTATTTACTGGTCGTGAGGATGTGCTTCAGAGACTAAAAACCCAACTCATTCCCGGCTCTAGCGAAAAACAGCCAATGTCAATTTTCCAGGGAATCGGAGGCTCTGGAAAAAGTGAGATGGCAATAAGATTTGCGGAAGAGAACAAGCATAGGTATCGTTGTCTCGATCCACATCTTCGAATACTCTGACTCAAGTTATGCAGTTTTTGGGGCATATTTTGGATCAATGTCAGTAGTCAAGTCATAGCTGAACAAAGTTTCGCGGACCTGGCTCAAGCTGTCGGGTTGTCGAACACTACAGTTCAACATGTAGTACATTGGCTTTCCAACCTCCAACGGTCCTGGCTTCTTGTTCTAGACAACTACGACGACAAAGAGACCGACATCTCTAAATTCATCCCCTCAAGCGGTGGAAGTATCATAATAACTACCCGACTAGCAGGACTCCAAGGGAACACCGAAGTCCTAGATGCAATGGACTACGGCGATGCAATTGAGCTGTTGTACAAAGCTTGCATTATTGAAGACAAGGAACAAAACACTCACATGTATCATGCTAAATCGGTCGTCGAGCTGCTTGGCCGACACGCTCTGGCTTTGGTGCACGCTGGAGCATACATCAGGCAAGGATATACCAGTCTTGAAGAGTATTCTCAATTGTTCCAACAGCAACAAAAGCGCCTCATGCAGTTCGAGCCAGGCCATCTCATACCGGGGAACGACAGCGTGTACGCAACTTTCGAGATCTCTGCGCAGTATTTGGCCTCTTCGAAGGAACCAGCAGATCAAAAAGCTTTGGGACTCCTCAATGTCCTTGCCTTTATGGAAGGCAGTAACATACACGAAGACATGTTAGTGAAAGCACTGGAGTCAGGTCAGGGTCCCGATGCCTCTGGTACACCACATCGTGTATTTGAGGGAGCCCCTTGGACAACTCGCAGCGTTGACTATCCACGTTTCAGTAAGGACGATATTGATCTTGCGACATTGGAGCTTCGACAGATACCTTGGGCGTGGGATAATAATGATCCCAACATGATCAAAATTCTCCGCCAGATCGACTCGCAAGAGGTGAGGGCTCTATACAAGGACGCTTCCAGGCCATTACGTACACCTGTGTTTCCCAAGATACACAAACGACACCTCAAAATTGAGACTCTGGAAAGTTTCCACCTGCCGTGGGACTTCGACTTTGAGACCGGTCAATTCATTGTCATACTTCGCGAGATGGAGAAGCATGAGATTGACTTGCTCTTCGAGCACACGGCCAGACATCGTGAAAGAGGACGATTTGAGGATTCTATTTCTCAAAGCGCTGATGGAATCAATGAAGGTCATTCATCCCATGACCTGTATGGGTCAATTGAGCCGGTGGTGGGTCCATTAGCAGGCAATCCACTTGTCGACTTTGGGGTCGACAGCAACCCAAAAGTGCCGCAACCAGAGTCGTGGGAGTGTCCAGAGACGCTTAGTGATGATAGACTACATCGAAGTCCAGACATAAACTTTAAGTATGCTTGTTCGGTCTCCTTGTATGGCCACTCCAGTGTCATTGGCATAAACGGAGCTGTAAATGATCCGACGCACAAGGAAATGGTAGGCCTAGTAGGATCCCGGGGTTTGGTGAATACCAAGACCGTCACAGACGATCTCCGTCCTCTCGATTCAATATCAGAATGGGACCGAGATTTGCCATTGCAGAGCGCATCACTCGTGGGAGTTGTTCAGGATACGGATGACCATGAAGTGGACCACTTGTCTTGTTGGCATCATACACAGGCATTCCCCATTGGGGTACATAATCTGAACGTGATCTCGAGTATCAGAGACGCAAAAGTCAGACTTGCAGAGATGTCTCTGGTCCGCTTCTCGGGAACAACAATATCACTACATCCACTTATACACCAATGGACCCGAATTCGGCAAAATGAGCTCGAACAACGGCAGGCTTGGGCGAGCGCTCTATGCATTCTCGCTTTAAGCACCGAGGCTAAAGTAGGATTGCTGCCGTTCACTTCGAGTCTGAGACTCCATCTGGAAGCTTGCTGGCTAAATTGGATCGATCGATTGTCCGACACGGCTATATCACTCGAAGTCGCCAGGGGCCTTTACTTTCTCGGTCGCCAATTGTACAAGTTTGGGAGCTTGGCTTCTTCTGAGATCTTCCATACACTTGACGTACGTGTCAAGCTCGATCACAAAACCACATCTTACAAAAGAAGGGAGTTCTCGTATTGTGAGGCGCTATGTTTGCTAAGCACCGACAGGGCAGGAGAGGCCAAGATCTTGCTAGAACTAGTGCTCAAAGAACGTTCTAAGTCCTTCACGGCAGCTATCAAGGAGGTGCTCGTTCCAATTGTTACTCTGGCACAGATATATCTTGGCGATGGCGACCACCAGATGGTCATCCCCATGCTTGAGCCCATAACTTGGCCGAAGTCTAACAACTACGATGCCTATGATGGCGATCATCGAGACAGCATATACACGCTAGCGCTAGCTTATATGAAAGCCGACCAATACACACTGGCGAAAGTCTTACTGGAGGAAGTCGTGACATCCGAGAAGCATTTGTCCCTTACAACCGAGGCAGCCCGTCTCTCAAGAATGGACACACTGGCACAGGTGTATGTTGTACTAGGTGAGGAGTACAGAGCAGAACCTCTATTTGACGAGATAAATGCTTTACGAGCACAAATGTGGGATTCAGATCCGGAGTCACCATACCAGCTCATGGGCATGCGCAATCTCGTGACAACATACCTCTTCTTCGGTTTGTTCGAGAATGCGGCATATATACTTGCGGATATAGTTCGCGTTACGACGAGGACGCTTCACCTTAGCCATCCGACTCGACTCGAGAATATGGCACAGCTAGCAGCGGTGTCACTCAAAACCGGCTCCAACGACAACGCCATTGAATTGCTCGAAGAAGTGTTGCGACTTGGAGATTCAAAGAACCCGCCACGCCATCGTGTGGTAGCCGATTTAGCTGAAGCGTACATTCGGATTGGTAAAAGTGACAAGGCCTTGAATCTTCTTGAAAAGACGCTCGAGAACGACACATCTGCAACAACAATGACCGAAGACCACAAAATCGGGCTTTGGAGGAAGCTTGCAACAGCATATGGCACATCTGGGCAATGTCTCAGAGCTGTTTCATCGCTACAAGAGATCTTGCAAGTTGACGAGAACAACGGTGACCCAGCACGAGTCGGCTTTCTGGAAGCTGATTTGGCAACTGCATTCATGAATCTCGGCGATATCGATAAGGCGGTAGACTTGCTGGAAGACGCGATTTCCAGAATCGTGCAGAAGCACACTCCGGCAGCGTATCTCCTGTCGTCCAAGTTGGCACTCGCATACATGTGGACGGACTCATTCGCCAAAGCGATTCCTGTGCTTGAGCAGTTAATTCAAGCAATGCAGGTAGGCAAGAAGCCCGTTGACAGCGAATTGATGCTCGAAGAGTGCAAGCTTTCATGGGCTTACTTCCAGACTCGGGATGTCTTCAAGGCCACCTATCTGCTAGATGAAGGAATGCAGACACAGGCCTTGGTTTACCCTTTCAAATATGAAGTTCGCTTGCGTCTGATCGTTGAACAGGCGACCGACCGCTTGGTTCTGGAGACTCCCACTGGAACATTTGAAGCAACAATCATGCTTGAAGCTGCGGTTGAGCTGGAAGAGAGGTACATGAAGGTGGACTTCACGAGCTTATCAGACACGCAATTCAAGCTACTCGACGTTTACAGACAGGCATCTGATTTTGACAAGCTTACTTGGCATCTCGAGAACGTCTTGAACGAGCGACTAAAGTCATTGAGTGGCGCCGCCAAAGGACCATTTTTGGAAAATTGGTTCGATGCCTGGCAAGACTATCTGAAGAATGATGATGAAGGCATATTGTTGTTGGAGACAGCCACAGCAGAAGACCTGAAAGGTTCTGATGGAGATGATCTGGATGCTGTGCAGCATGCAATGGCCGGGATATACTTACGGAGTTCTAATGACAAGAAAGCCGTGCCTCTGTTGGAAGCTATATTCGAACGCGAATCCGCGACACTGACCCTGGAAGATATTCACCGACTTGAGTGCATGGCCTCGCTTGGTAAAGCTTATCTCAATCTCAAAGAGTTTACTAAAGCCATCGATATGTTTCGAGCTCTCAACGATGCCTTCGACGTCCTCCCCTTTCAGGATGAACGACGTTTGACGACACTGTACTGTTCAGCATTAGCTTACCTGAACGTAGATCAGCCTACACGAGCTGCTCAACTGCTCGAAGAAGTCGTCATCATTGAAGCAAGATTGCTCCCAGAAGATCATGCATGGCGTCTTTTGTCGATGCGAAGGCTAGCTCAAGCTTATATGGAACTCGAGAAAATCCGGAAATTGGAGGATGCTGTGTCACTGTTGCAAAAAGTGATGCAAAGAGGGCGAGAAACATTACACACGGATCCTCAGGAACTGGCGATCACAGAGGCAATGTTAGCTGATGCGCGAGACACGCTGGCGAAGACTTTGCAGCTGCAATCGAGAGACCAGATACTCGCGAGTGCATCTGCTTTGATGAGATGGGCGTGTCGAGAGATCACTTCGAGAGCTGCCATCATGTTTTGATTGATTGGAATCTTCCATATAACTCTTCATACCAAGGCAAAAATGCAGTGCGCTCTTATCACAACAGAATGCTGTCGAGTGAATGTGTGACATGAACATTGCAGATATCATACCATCCAGACACAAGGCGCTTTGTGTGTTTGATCATTGCGGTAAGTCGCAGCTGTGATACTGTCAACCAATCTACTGCTGGGATTGGAATATCTTTACCTATAGCAACGAGGATGCTGGAACCCGATGTGTCGTGTCTTTCCCAGCTGCGACGTATACTCTCATTGTAAGATAGTTGCTTGAGTTCACGATAGGCTGAGTAGCTTGATACACTGTCAAAACGATCACGAGGACTCTGCCACACTTGTACACGTAAGCTCATTCGTAAGTTACCATTGGTCAATTTAATTAAGCATCGAGATGTGGCTTGAATCCTACAGAAGTATAACAACACGCAGGATCCATGCTTGGTAAACGCTTGTTTTCTTCTCCATATTTCACGATGATATGTCCAACCCTCATCATTGCAGGATGTCTCTATCTGCTTTCACACCTGACGGCCTCACCTTATACGCGTCTACCGAACAGCTTCGGACACACCTCGACGATTTACAGGCTTTCCAATGATACCACACCACTGGTCTGTAAATCAATACATCCTCAATATGCAGACACGCTCTTTCCAATTGAGCAAGAAGTCTACGAGCGCTTTACCGCCAACAATCCACCGCAAAGTCTCCTCACCTTCCATGGAGTTCACTCCGACATACCATCTGGCTTAGTTCTCGAACACGCCGAATCGGGAAACCTACAGGACTGGATATTCAGTCGCGCATCTCGCGGTATGAAACCGCCGCCTTCAGAACTACTGTACAAGTGGGCATTCCAAGCTACAGAGGCTCTGGAATTTGCCCACGGTCTGGGAGTACTGCATTCAGATATCCACTGTTTGAATTTCTTCTTGACCAGGGATCTGGACCTGAAAGTTGGGGATTGGGCTGGTGCTTCAGTGGACGGGGAGAAATCTTACTGCTCGTATAGGTATAGTCACAGGCTCTTCGGAGCCGATGGGACTGATATCGTAGCAGAAAGTGGTGTTTCGGTGGACACGGAGATATTCGCACTGGGGACGGCGTTGTATGTCATGATTGCTGGAGAAGAACCATGGCCTGAATTGGAGGAACCTGACGATAGGGAGGAGATTAAGAGGAGGATTGCTGGGAAGATGTTTCCACCAACGGCCAGATTGCGAGTTCTGAGTGATGTCGTGGATAAATGTTGGAATGGGGGGTTCGCATCCATGCAGGAGGTCAGGTGTGCTGTCCAGGATGAGTGGCATACATCAACGTCGAATTGCGATAGGTGATTTGTCTCGGGAGAGTCTCGAAATTCCTCCAATGGTTGGTCACTTTCTCATCTCTCGTATCGGCAGGGAGAGGGGTCGTCGAAAACTGCGCCACCCAATCCTGGCGTGTCAGTATGGTGTGATACCATCCATCATTCACCTGAGTCCAAGCTGTTTGTTTATTCAACGAAGCGCTCGATGAATCTGATACCGGCTGGATGTCACAAGCAGATAAGCAGCCATATAGCTCTTGAGAGAGCGTTGTCCTTGTTCGCTTCGCCTGTGAGATGCGACCGGGGGGAGTGGCATGCAGTGTTTGTGCTTCGCGGAAGGAAGGAGCTTACAACGCTTGGCAAAGCTTGGGGGTAGCGACGCGTCGTTGTAGTACGCGTCCTACGAGTCGGTTTGATGGAGCTCAGAGGTTTCATGGCGGGAAAAGGGGACAAGAGCAGATCTGATCGAGGCTTGCGTGCGTGAGATGTCTGATGACCATTGCTGAAGTTGCTGCTGTCGAATCCATGAAGAGCGCCTCAGCGACGCGGAACTGATTTTTCGTCGGACTTGACACCCTGGATGGAGGCCATCACCACTTCTCAATGCTTTAACGACGGTCCAAATTTGGGCACCCTGCATTGATCTCAGGCGAGCCGACCTTCAATTGATGCTTCGGGATCTCGCCCGGACTCGATCGAGTGTTTTCGGAGTTCATTTGAAGCAAGATACACATCAGACTCGAGAGACACACTGGGGCCGGATAGCTTGATCCGCTCGCAGTTCACGGGAAGGTACCAAATCGTGTGGTGCATACTCTGAGAGGCTGTCAAATTGATTCTACATCTTTTGCAAACTGACCCATTCTCATCCGCATCTCACAGCAGCTGAAACGACATGCGTCTCGTAATTTTTCTATCACACACAAAAGACCACGAAACCACTGGGAGCGATAAAAATCTGACATTGGAACTATTCAAATTCCCGACGTGCTTGCAGCCGATTGCCCCTTCGTAAACATGAAATCGCGTTTCGATCAGCGATGCGAGATTAGGTAAGCTTGCTGTTGACAAACTTGAGAGCAGCCTGGCCGTACTCGGAACCATAGCCTTGGTGAGTGGCGGCATTGTTTCCGTTAGAGCAGTATGGGTCGGCAGCATCGCAGTAAGCCTGGATTCTGCTTGCATATGCGGAGCAAGTGAAGCCAGAAGGTCTGGGATCGAACTGGATGATCTGATCAGCGAGGCACTAAGTCTGGATTGAGAAATACATACACCAGGGTTCTTGGAGGTTCCGACACTGTAGGAAGCACCGGGGATCTGTCTTGGGTCGCCCATGAAGATGACGGCCTTGATCTTGCTTCCGACGGAGCTGGAAATAGTTGCAGCAGTGCTGGAAATGCCTTGGTTGGGGTCGCCGCCACCGCAGAGAGCGTCATCACCGATCTGGGCACCTTGTGAGTATCCGACGTAGACCAGCTGGGTGTTGGGGCATGAAGCAGCAAAGCTGTTGATTTGGTTGGTGACGGCCTTGACACCAGCTTGGACAGACGAGGCATAGCTATCGCCACCAGCGGCGGGGTAGTTGATGACCTCGGCGGTCGAGCCAGGGTGTGCGTTTAGAATGAGGTTGACGACAGTACCGGCTGATCCGTAACCAGCAGGGGCAGTGGTCTCGCGAGCACCGAAGATGTGGATGTTGGGGCAGGCACGCTTCTCAAGAGGAGCAGCCATGGAAGAGCCCACGAGGAGAAGAGGAATAGCGGCGATTGCGGACTTCATGATGATATCGTAGTAAGTTCGAAGAGGTTGATGAGAGTGTCGGTGTTTGATCTGTGACAGTAGACAATGTGAGTCTTCTTATACCCTGATGGTTCTCGCCCTAACCGTCGAAGTGTCGTTAGTAATGGATCCATAGTCGGTCAGATGGATCTTTTCGACGATATGCAGCCCCGACAAGTTGTCCAAGCTTTAGGCAAAATCACTCAACTCCAGGCAAAAGTGGTCGGATCGACAAGACCGACCATGCTCGACAAACCATGCTTATAGGGGTCACAGAGTTTAGCGAAGTTTCACCATGTTTCATGCAGCGGCAACTTGCCGTCCGAAGCTTGTTCTTCACTCTATTACGACTACACATAACGGCCTCTATGCTTTTAGCCTCGTCTCTGCTTACACGGCGTGGCCCAAACTACTGGTCATGGCGGATTGTGGCAAATTCGTTAGGTAGGACTGCGGACCTTCACCGGCTAGAGGCTGACATTGGCTTGGAAAACGAAGCTTGATAATGCTTTACTCGCTAACTAGTCTAGTGATACTAGCACATTCATCACATGTAACTACTAACACCCCCAGCGAATCGGTTGAACAGGTTCAAGTCGAAGCTGTCTGCAATGGCTTGGTATCCAGCAGGGTTCGGGTGCAGGAAGTCACCCGAATCAAACTGGGTAGCTAGCATGCTCTGGTTCGTCGGGCTTCTCAGAACCTTGTCAAAGTCCAGAACAGCGTCGAATTTGCCGCTAGTCCGAATCCACTGGTTGACGCGTTGTCTGGTCACCTCACGCTCCGGAGTGCTGTATGCCTGAATAGTGACATTGCCCGAGAATGGGGTGATGGTGGCTCCAAAGATCGGGATGCCAAACGTGTGGACGCGAGTGATGATTTGCTCGAAAGCCTGGATCAATTGGTTGTACACGAAATCTTGAGACGCTTCATCTGATGGAGCAGTTCCGATGTCGTTAACACCCTCGAAGATCATGGAGTACTTTATACCAGACTGAGCTAGCACGTCGCGATCAATGCGACCAATAGCATTGGGACCAAGGCCATCCGCGAGAATGCGATTTCCACCAGCAGCTTGGTTCAAAACACCAATGTCCTTGGTAGAAGGATTCTTCTGCATACGTGCCAGAACAAGATCAGGCCAGCGGTTGTTGGCGTTAGTCGTCGAGCCACGACCATCAGTGATCGAGTCACCAACAATGGCAAAGCCTCTCGCTTGAGGAGGCGACCAGACTTCGACCGCAGAGAGGAAGTACCAGTGAGCCACAGTCTGCACGGAAGGATCGGTGAGATTGGCAGCATTCACGGCATTGCCAAACTGGTAAAAGGAGTTTGTTCGTGAACCGGGGTGCGAAGTAATGCTGTTTCCAAGTTGACCACCAGCAAGGTAGATTGAAACAGCGAGCTCAGACTGGGCTTTTATGGGGAAGTGGATGGGGTCCGAGACTGCAAGAGAGCCATCGGGAATGATGATTGAGTTGTTGCCTGAGAATGTGACGGTCTGGAGAGTGTTGGTCTCAATGATGCTTTGACCAGCTGAGTTATTGAAAGGTAGGGCAACTGTCACCGACGTGATGTTGAGCTGGGTAGCTCCGAAAACGTTGGATATGCGGATTCTGATCTGTGGGCCGCCAATAGACATATGCAGGGTCTGTCGAATTGTGCTGTTGACAAACACGGAGCCTGTCTGGTTGAATGGTGGATTCGGTAGGTTGGCTGGCTCAGTAAGCTGAGGCATGGATGTCCATGTGTCAACCCAATGAGTGCCGCCAAAGTCTCTCGTCTCGACTTGTGCCTCTAGAGGAGCTGCATTGATGGGAGCAAGAAGAGATGAGGCCAGAAGGCCGGCGAATGCCAAGAACTGCATGTTCAACATGATACGTGGTACGGCAGGTACTTTCACTACCTGAGACGAACAGTGGAGGTCATGGGGTATATAACTGGAACCATAACATGCACGACTCAACGTCATGCTAATGTGGTTACCGAGACATGTTCAGGCTAAATATCTTGGCCCCACGGGGAACGGAGCGCATCGCGGGGTATACAGGAACAGGAAAGTTAATAGAAGATCTGCGTGCATGCAAAGCTTCGTGTTTTGTCTTTTTGTGCCGGCTAAATCCGGTTATAGTGTGATTGGAGGAAATCGTAAATGGTAAGGAGAGAATAGACTTGCGGCCGGATACGATGGAAAAAGGTCTTACAGAAAATGAGTGTGTCGAGGAAAGACTGGCGACAGGGCTGAGGCAGATACAGGCTTAAAGCATTATTGAGATTGGTACAACGACAACTCAGTAGAGCTTCGGAGTCACCCAGTCCACCCATTGTTCATCGTCGAAAGTGATGTTGCCAGAAGGCTCGAAGAAGGCAGTATCAGCTGCTTTGTCAAAGAGAAACTTGTCGACGAAAGCTTGCAGCTCTAGAGTCTGGTATGATGGGAATGAGCAATGAGCGTGGCTCGGAGACATGGAGTAGCCCAAATGATCAGGCGCGCCCAAGGCCTGATAGATCTTGCGGCCGGTTTTCATACATCCGTATGAGCTCCAAGGACCAAGCCACTCGTAGCCAATGTTATCAATGACCAAGAGACCTCTCGGAGCAACTAGCCCGGCTAGCATATGGTGATCGAATGGAAGTGTGTTGACCGTGGTGTTGGCGAACTCATCGAATTGGCTGGCAAACCAGACGTTTTCTTGCACTATTTCTGAAGCGGTCTGCGTCGTCCCATTGTGGTTTTCATAGTCGCTGAGACGCCAGCATGCAGTACCTCCAGAACCACTCTCTTGTGGAATGGTCAGGACTATGCGGCTGTCAAGCGCCCCCGCAACTAGGGCTCCCTTTCCATCTCTTGAACAGCCAGTGACCGCGATTTTCCTTGGATCGATATTGGTACTAGGCAATGTCTCCAGAACATCAATTATGCGGCTCACGCCCCACGCCCAGGCTGTCATTGCACCATTGGCTGTCTTATCTGGATAGAGCTCAAAGAATTTGCCTTGGCCACGACTGCTTTGATTGATCTGTGCACCGATCTCGTCGTTGTTGTAAGTGATGATAGCCACGCCAGATGGAGCTGGAATGGTAAGGGATCCGAAAGCGATGATAGCTGGATAAGGCGCGGTCCCATTGAGTGGATATGTGATTGTCGGAATGAACGAGATAGTTTTGTCGTCCACAGTTGCTGTGATAGACAAGTTACCACCAAATATGGAGCCAGATACAGCATCCGGCTTTCCTGGTTTGGTGCCCAGCTCGAGGTTTTGGAAGAGCTCGCTGACCTCACGTTGGCGGCAGACAAAGTCGGAAATCGTTTTGACAGGCCTACCATTAGCAAATCGGAATGGGTCGGGGAGTTTTGGATCATAATGAGTGGCATCTCTTGGGATCTTAGGACAGTTGTCAGGCCTCTTTGTCAAGCCTGTTTCAGATCAGTGGTCTGGACTTCGTCTGGTGCTGGAATTGGTGAAAAGACCTCCAAACGGGCTGCATAACACAGCTGGCACTAGACAGATGATTGCGAGGTTACAAAGCATCATGGTGAAGCGCATTCATTCGATGTTGAACGTGTTGCTGTGAAGTTTTGATGAGAATGTAGTTTCTGGCCTTCGAAGAAATGTACACAATTCGGATAGTACAGTCAATGAGAGTTTTTATAACTCTCGAACTACCCACCTGTGTCTCTGGAGTTGTACAATAGCATGTAGCTCATCGTCTGTTGCTCTACCTGTGTAACCGAGGGTCACTGAAGAGACTGTCAAGAGTTTAGCCATCATCGCATGTACAGCCCAAAATGCATGGATGTATTTGCAGCTTGCTGAAGTAATTTCTCCGTTTCCAGAGCTGCCGTGATGCCTGTATAATCGTCATGCGGAGTATCGAGCAGGCAAAAGAGTTGCTTTTGAGGGGCACTGGTGGGGATGTGGGGCTGGTAGCCTCCATGCATCCTCTCTCGGAGCTCCCGCGCATGTGTTGAGTTATTAGCACAGTATACGAGTACTCGATTATGCGGCCAACAAAATCGAAGATGAAACAAGGTGGTGGAATTGGTGCAGTCGCTTGGGTAGCTTGCTGCGGAAGATCGTCGGCAGGATGATAAACGAGATCTTTGCCGAGGCTGTTCCTATTCCTGAGGTTGCTTCAAGCGAAAGATGGCGATATAGAGAGTCAATTTAGTCAACAAGATGTGGGAGTCGCATTGTCCTTCGATGGGCTGAATACAGCTGGAAAACAACGTAACGCGAAGAAGGTTCAGGGACGGCGCCCTCATTCTAGAACTTATGCACCTGCTTCTCAGTCAAGCCCAAATCCTTGAGCATGCCGCCAAGTCTTCCTTGTGCCCATCCTTTCGCGCCTTTCGCACCAGCAATCGCATCCAACATGGCTGGAGGACCGCACACCAAGACTTTGACATCATCGCCCTCGAGCTTTGCAGGTAGCGCCTTGCTCAGAATCTCTTTTGTCACATAGCCTTTCTCCAAGCTTCTATCATTTTTCTTGTTGTCGGTGACAACATACGTCGTCGCGAAGCGTTGGGGATATTGACTGGCCAGCGCATCGAGCTCTTTCTTCATCAAAATGTCCGATTCCGTCTTGTTGGCGTAGATGAGGCTCAACTGAGTCTTGTCCTCAGTGTTGTCTAGAATGGTGCGCGCGATCTGGAACATGGGTGTGATACCTGCACCTCCAGCTACCAGAACCATATGTTTGTGTTGGTTGGCCTTATACGGTAACTCAGGGATTGCTTTGACGTTGAGCGTTTGTCCAGGGACAAGGTTGTGGAGGTGTGTCGAGGCTCGACCGTTCGGATACTGCTTGACGAGAAGGGTGATATAAGGACTATCGGGCGTGCTGATGGGTGTGTATGGGCGGAATGTTGGGAACCAAGCGCCAGCTGCTGTATGGCGAGTGAGGAGGGATGCTATGCCATGTCAGTCTCAAAGCCTCAGGTTACATCTGACCCTCAGTCGGAGTGATCACTTACACACAGGGGTCAACCCGCTGGTTGCATCGTCTCCAGGTAATTTGAACTTCAGCTCTTTCGTGTCGTGGTTGACCATTCGCGCTTCTTCCAGAGTCAAGCTCACGAAGCCCATTGCTGGGAATACAGGCTTCTGTCCGAGACTCTTCTGCGGCTGTGCTGGTCCCGAAGATGACTTCGACATATTGAACGCAACAAGACCTGCACCAGCGGCTGCTGCCAGTCCGAGGGTCGCTGGTGAGACTGAGGCCAGGAGTCTTCGAGGAGTTGCCATTGTGTATAGAAATAAGTATGGTATGAATGATAGAGTAACAGTCAATCGGTAAGATTGTACGACTGTATGACTATAGCCTGATTTTCTTGCTCAGGGGAATAGTAAATGTGGGTGTATCAAAGGAAGTCGCAGATGATGTTGAACAAGAGCGACTCCTTCGAAGCTGGAATACCTAGATATAGCCTGCAGCCTGTTGGAGGTCGGGCACGCATCTTGCATGCTCCGTCCAACATTCCCGCGCCACCGATCCTTCGGTGGTAACATGGTGAGCTGTCCGACTGTAAGAAAAGAGACGAAGGTTGGTTGTTTGTCGTGAACCCCGCCCGAAAGAAGACGCTGTTCGGATCCCGCGCTCGGCCAAACAAAAGCCGTCCGACACGTCTGCTGTTCAGGAATAGAGTCACCTTACTCTACTGGGTCTACTACTCTTCTGACACCGATGCTTGTGATGTAGGTCTATGTTGTGAATGGCATACTGTAGACTCAAAACCTTCTGGCTACTTCAAAGGTCTTCTGAGATGTTTGGACAAGAGGAATGACGCCTGAAAACATCAGTTTTGACATCCAGCCTCAAGCAATCAATCTGTGTCGATGTCCGTGCGAATGTCATCGCAAAAGACGACGAGACGAACACCCATTGCTCCAGCCGGTATATCCTGAAGCCCCTAATCTAGTTATAATGTCAAAAAATGCCCACACACAGAATGCACGGCGATGCGGTGGAAGCAAAGAAAAGCCAGGGTGACGCGACTGACTTGAAGCGCTTAAACATCGGCAAAACCAAAATCCAGATTCTGGGCAGCAAATCATGCGATCTGTCCAGCTTCTCACAATCAGGAATCTGCACAGTTTGCATGGCCAAATGCCGAAGACCAAAAAATGTGGTATCTTGCCATTCTCGGAGCATTCATCTGAAGAGGCAATGTTTGCGACAAGGCTGCCCTTACAAAGCTTGGCGGGTTTGGATCCTACCTGTTTCGGCCGAGGACCAATGCCCTCTTCACGAATCACGACAGCCTCTCCTTCGCAAGCTCTTCCTGAAACATACTCTCCGCATGGAGTAGTTGCATGCCTCCAAAATGCACAGATAATACTGCTCCAATAGCAACGACAAGAAGTCGTCTGCCTTGAGGTGTGAACGGCTCAAACAGCGCTTCTCAACAAAGTCGCGATGTCTCCTCGAAGTGGCGAGCGTCGCACCACAATCAGCAGATGTATCTCCACAACATGTCCCGCATGGACCCCTAAATGATGCTCAAAAATGGTGGTTCTCAATCATCATTTTTCGACTGATCTTGATACTTATAGGACGTATTCCTCGACATGTTTGCTTTCTTGTCACTTGATTAGCTTTCGCTTGGGACACCTCGCCTAGCGTCAATTGCTCATCATGGCATCCAAGCAAGCGTCTGAAGCGAAGGCTACTTCTTTTCCTGATGGCACCACAGATTATCAGCCACTCAGATCCAAGTCCTACGACATGAAGAAGCTTCACATTACTGAGCAGCCCATGACCTGGTCAAACTGGTATCAGCATCTGGACTGGCTGAGCATCTACTTCATCATTATAGTCCCCATCTCGGGCTTGATCGCAGCCACTCAGACCCCATTGCGACTCTACACAGCCATGTTTGCTGTTGTGTATTATGTTATGTGTGGCTCAGGCATCACAGCAGGTACGTTGAGCATCGAATCTGTCAAGCCTCGAGGGATACTGATACAACGACAGGGTACCATCGCCTATGGGCACACTCGTGCTACAAAGCGACCCTCCCTCTCAAGGTCTACTTGGCAGCTGCTGGAGCTGGCGCTGCTCAGGGTTCAATCCGATGGTGGTCGAGAGGACATCGCGCCCATCACCGATACACAGATACGTCGAAAGATCCCTACTCCGTCGAAAAGGGCTTCTGGTATTCGCACATGGGTTGGATGGTTATGAAGCAGAACCCCAAGAGAATCGGTCGATCAGACATTAGTGATTTGAATGAGGACCCCGTTGTTGTTTGGCAGCACAAGCACTACATCAAATCGGTCTTGACCATGGCGCTCGTAGTCCCGACTCTTATCTGCGGATTCGGATGGGGCGATTGGGTCGGCGGCTTTGTATATGCTGGCATCCTGCGCACAGGGTTCATCCAGCAAGCCACTTTCTGCGTCAACTCACTGGCTCACTGGCTTGGTGAGCAACCGTTCGATGATCGCAACTCGCCTCGCGACCACGTTATCACAGCTCTGGTCACGCTCGGCGAAGGCTACCACAACTTCCACCATGAATTTCCATCGGACTATCGCAACGCTATTGAATGGTGGCAATACGATCCCACCAAATGGATGATCTGGACATGGAAGAAGCTCGGACTTGCATACGACCTCAAGCAGTTCCGTCAGAATGAGATCGAGAAAGGGCGTCTCCAACAGCTGCAGAAGAAGGTCGATCAGAAGCGCGCCAAACTTAATTGGGGTATACCTATATCACAACTTCCTGTCTTCAGCTGGGATGAGTTTGTCGCCCAGGCGAGGAGCAACGGTCAAGCTCTTGTTGCTATCGGAGGTGTGGTACATGATGTGGCTCCATTCATCAAAGAACATCCAGGCGGCAAAGCACTCATTCTGTCGGCTATCGGAAAGGATGCAACTGCAGTATTCAATGGTGGCGTCTATCAGCATTCGAATGCGGCACACAATCTGCTGTCCACCATGCGGGTGGGAGTCGTTCACGGCGGTGGTGAGGTGGAAATTTGGAAGAGAAGAGCTGAGAAGGGAGCTGAGAATGCTTGAGCTCAACAACACATTGGAGGATTTCAATACTCTGAATCGATTTTTGAGCAAGCGATTGTGTCTGTGACATGTCAAGTACCTCGTTCGATCCTGTCATACCTCAACATTGAGCGGTTTGTTCTCAGCTTGCCAGTGAAGGCGTTGATACAATGCGCATGTGGTGCCGCTCCAGCGCTCGCTTTCTGCAGCGCTCAACTGCGAGATGTATCGAAGTACACTGAAATTTCCAGAACCTCATTTTACTGAGGATCCTCCTGCACGGGAGGTGTATATTATACTCTTGATATTCGACTGCCGTCATTGACCTGTAGTTTCCGAGATTGCTTGAGGTGATGTACAAGGCAGGGGAAAGATTCAAGTAAGGATCGGCAAACGGCAAAACGGCGCAACGGTCCGCACCTCGACCTCCTTCCTCACCACGTTGTTCGAGAACAACACTGCCTATTGCTAGGATACATTGTGACTTGTTAAACATGCTGTTGTTAATAAACATTCGGCTTGTACACAGCCTGTCTCTTGCGACACGCTACAGATGATATGTCTGCTATGCAATGCCTGTTGCGCTGTGGTCAAAATCATGAGCTCGGGGTTCTTGCTCGCCGCCGTTACAGAGCAATCACCACTCTCTGACGCTCTTCCCCCGAACTCCTTTATCAAGGTGCCAACGGTATGCCTCCATCCTAATACGCCTTGCTCATTTCCCCCATACCAGAGGCGACAACGTCAGAGTTTCCGCAGCACACAGCCGGTCTACGGAACTTTCGGCAAAATAAGCCAACACTTGATATAGCAACCATAACGTTTGAGTTCACTGATCGATGACAACAACAACAGACAGATCACAACGGTCTCAAAGAACTCTCTTGAGAGGGGTCACTAGCGTTGCAGCAACTGCCATGAGGCATGAAATTGGTTATACGAGGGTTGAATGTAAGTGACAGATGGCAGAATAATCAACAAACACAGACGACCAGAATATTCGAAAAGGTGTCACAAATCGGGAATTGGCCATGGAGAAAAAGCGTACGAACCAAGCGGGTATGGGGCGCAAGCCTCTGAACGATCTTTATCTAATAAACAATGGGCAAGTGCTTTCCTGGCGCTTGTCAAACCGTACGTTACCTGGAAACCTACAACTTTATTTTCAGCCATCCCCAGAAACTGCTTCATCTACCCCGTGGTCGGAAATGAAAACGGTATATCCATCGTCTACTCAGCGACAGACCTTCACGCCACAACAAGTCTTAGGTACCGATATGCTCCTGGCCTAGATGAGCCTAAGCATCAGTATGGCAAGACAAGTCACATAAATATCCAGTCCTCCGACTCCAATATCGAAATCATCCACTCCAACTCAGTCATTCTTTTACACACTCTTTACTAACCCATCATCACCATGAAGGCCACATTCGCTACTTTCGCCCTCGCCCTTGTTGGCTCCGCCTCGGCTCAGTACACCAACTCTTCCTCTTCGGCAGTCGCTGGATCCAGCACTGTGGATCTCAGCAGCTCGACATCTTCTGCCTCTGCAACTTCGTCATCAGGTCCTACCTACACCAACGGTGCTGAGCCTACGGTCAATGGTGTCAAGTTCGATGTCCAGGAGGACACCACCTACGCCGGCACTCCTCTCACTCTCATGAGAAAGAGAGACCGCGGTACCAACCTCAACCAGTGTGTCAACACCTGCGCCTCTGACAGCAGATGTGTCGGTACCTCCTTCACTGATAGCACCTCGGAGTGTTCCTACTTCTCAGGCATCTCTGCTCAGCCTATCTCTTCCCCTGGCACCGACTTTGCAAAGGTCACTGCCCGTGACGGTGTGCCTGTCACCCCCAGTGGCGCCGTGAACGGTACCAGCTCGACTGCTTCCGTCAGCCGCTCTATGGGCTCTGGTTCCTCGAGCAAGCTGACCTACAGCAACTCGACTGCCAGCTCCACCGGCTCTCTGTCCAGATCCCGCAGTGTTGCAGTCTCTGCTTCCGCAACCAGTGGATCCATCTCCACTGCATCCAGATCGAGATCCTCGGCATCCTCTTCTGCCACCTCTACCGCGGTTCCTTCCTTCCAGTCAATTGGCGGTGTTCGTTTCAAGATCGAGATCGACATCACCTACGATGGTATCACCTTCGACATCGAACTCGCTCTCGCCAAGAGAGCCGGTCAGGACCTCAACGACTGCCTTGTTGCCTGCGCTGCCGACGAGCGTTGCAAGGGAACCGCTTTCGACAGCAACGACGACACTTGCACTTTCTACAGCGAGATCGATACTGGTTCCAGACAGGATGCTCCTGGAGTTACCTTCGCTACTGTCGAGTCGCGCGCCAACAACGGTACCAGCTCTTCCAGCACCGTTCCTTCCAACTCGACCACCAGCACCCAGTCTTCTGCAAGCGCCACTGCTACTGGCCTTGAGTCGTTCATCTGCCCCAAGCTGAACGGAGATGTCATCACCAACGCCTTCGGTGCTGCCTTCGCCATTGAGTGCGGTCATGGACTCATCGGTACTACTATGGACATCGAGGAGTCCCGCAAGCGCCAAGCCACTGGCCTCCCTACCAGCCTTAGCAACTGCGTTGACCTCTGCTCTACCAACGATGAGTGCACTGCTACCACCTTCAACAACGCCGATGGAACTTGCGCTTTCTACAGCGCCTTCACTGCCACCGTCGTCGCCGCTAACCTCGACTCTGCTCTCCGCGTTGGCGTTAACCCCGGCCCTGATGCTACCCAGACCGTCACTGTCGTCACTACTCAGGTCCAGACCTCGACTGTCTTCATCGGCAACGGCCAATCTACCATCCAAACTGGCGCTGTCACTCAAACCTCGACTTTGACCATCTGCCCTACCTGCTCCGTGACTGCTGTGCCTTCCAACGGCGTTGTTGGCGGTTCTCTCAGCACTGCCACTGTTTACAGCACCACCGTCGTCACCATCTCTTCCTGCGCACCTACTGTCACCGACTGCCCTCTCCGCGCTATCACCACCGTCGTCCCTGTTTCCGAGACCGTCTACGTTTGCCCTCTTCCTACCCAGAACGCCAATGTCGTCACTGCTCTCTACGGTGCCGTCACCGAGAAGGATGTTGTTACTTCTACTGTCTATGAATGCCCTGCTGGAAAGACGATTACTGTCAGCGGTACTCAAATGGTCCCTGCTCAGCCCACTACCATCACTGAGTACTACACTACCCACATTACCCAGAGCGCCAGCGGTACTCCCCCCGTCATGACCGGCGACAACGCCAGCAAGTCTGTCGTTTACGTCCAGCAAGTCGTCTCGGTCTGCCCTACTTGCCCCGTCGCTACCCAGACTTCATACGTCGTTGTTTCCACCGCTCCCCCTGCTCCCCAGCAGACCACCGCCACCATCACTCTCCCCTGCGATGGTGTCCACTGCCCTGCCGCCACCACTGGTGCATCCCAGTGCAACGGAGCTGGCTGCCCCGTCACCACCACCTACAAGGTCACCATCAACACTGTGATTCCCCAGCCCAGCTCTTCTGCTGCTTCTCAGTGCAACGGAGCTAACTGCCCTGCTGTCTCGACTGTTACCAAGTGCAACGGAGTCAACTGCCCTGCCACCACCCCTGCCTCCTCCGGCATGTCCACCTCCGCCTACGCCACCGCCACCGTCTCAAAGCCTATCGCTTTCACCGGTGCTGGTTCCATCGTCAGCATCCAGGGCGGTGTTGTTGCCATTGTTGCCGCTGCCTTCAGCATCTTCATGTTCTAAATGGACTAAGATCTAACTTTTAATGTCTCGAGGATACGATTTTCTACTACTTCATTGGTGGATGGGTTTTTGATGTTCTCTTCTTACAACACTTTTTGTGTAATGTCTTCTTTGGGATGAGGTTTATTTCTTTGAGTCTTTTAATGTCCGGATTTGAATCAAATTATGTTCTTCTTTCACTATGGTTCCTAACTGCTCCAACTCGTGTGCCTCATGAAAAGATTCTACTATCTCAACCGTCCTCTTCCCCTTCACTCTCCATTCTCACATTCTATCCTCGTTTCACCGACGGTAATCGGTTCGATAACCTCACTTCGAGTCGTTATCAGAGAGGCTGTGCTCATATCACTATTCCTACGTCACCAGGAGAAAGAAAGTGCAGATAGCACAGCAACGACTTCTACCAAAGCCTCGACAAGGACAGCAAACAGTAAGCCACATGAACACTCAATCCAACTTCAAAGTATCTATATAGATATGTGGAAACAAAAGACGATGATATGGGTATCTACAAAACAGATCTATAAGACGGAGAAAAAGACCAAAACAACACAACGCAAAACCCCCGGTTTAAAAAAAAAGAAAAAAGCACATTCTCAACAATCCACCTCATTCAAAATCTGAAACGCAGAATTCAATGCCTTGCCATCGCCCTCGTACTGACTAACGAATAAATCGTACTCTCCTTCCGCAACAACCATTTTACTGCTACTGGATCTGAACTCCGCCAGAGGACTTATTCTACACGTAACTGCAATCTCACTGTTTTCTCCTGGCTTGATGACTTCTTTTGCGAATCCGATGAGGCTGCGGGAGATTATGCTGACGGAAGCGCTATCACGGCGAGAGCGTCGGGAAGCGTAGATTTGGATTACCACTGCGGAAGCGCGGGTGCCGATGTTTGTGGCGTTTACGGTCATGTCGAAGGATGATTTTATGATGGGGTGGGAGCACCAGATGGAATTCAGTGTGAAGCTGGAGTAGCCGAGACCGAAACCGAAGGGGTAGGCTGGTTTTTGCTGTTCTTGTTGGAGTTTTCTGTAGCCCCATTTGTCGTCGTATTTGAATTCGTGAGAAGAGGTGGTGCTCTCCTTGCCGAGTAGTTGCTGTTCGGTATCCGGAAGGACGAAGGGTAAGCGTCCTGATGGTTCTTGCTCGCCGAACAGTACATCTCGTAGGCCTTTGCCGTATTGTCGGCATCCGTAGCTCGAGAACAGAATCGCGGTGGCCTTTTGTCTTACAAAGGTGGGTATTGTGACGCTTGTGCCGGCTTCGATGACTACCACTGTCTTCTGACCCGCGACCGATAGGACTGCTTTGGCTGTTTCGAGATCTGATGAGTCCAGAGTGAGATGGCTACGGTCTCGGAAACTGGTCATGGCCTCGCGCTGCTGACTGAGTGATCTCTCTTTACGAGATTTGAAGTAGTCAGAGAAGCGGCGTCGTTTGAGCGAAGGCTCAGATTTACTGGAAGGGCGGATGAACAGGACAACCACATTGGCAGCCAGAGCAGAGTTGATGACGTGGGTTTTCTGGCTGCCATCCATATACTCGACAGAGAGGTTGTGTCTTTTGCGAAGTTCTTCCAGTGGACTCGTGCCGGGTGGTCCTTGGGCGTGAGAGGCTGTGTCGAATTGATGTGCTGTACTGACTCTGTCGGCAAGTACTCCTAGAACAGATAGCTTGATCTGTGAGGCCCCATTCAAAGGCAGGAAGTTATTGTCGTTCTTGAGGAGCACCATAGATTCGGCTACCGATCGTCGAGCAAGACCAATGTGGCGTTGGCAGCGAATTTTCTCCGGATCCGGTGTTGGCATCTGTATTGTGCGGCAGTAGTATCGTAGTTGACATCTCAAGATGCGCTCGGTCATGACTTGAATGTCGGACCAGTTTAATGTACCATGTTCAAGGGCATTTTCGACGGCTTGTGTTCTTCCTCCTGCGCTGAAGGGCAACTCAAGATCCAGACCTGCTTTAATTGACGCCGTTCCACTTTTGACAGGCCATGTGCAATCGCTGGCCACTACCAAGTTGTCCAGCTTCCAGCGTTGCCTCAGAATGCCGTTCAGCAGAGCTGGGTTCTCCGCACATGCAACACCATTAACGAGGTTGCCTGCAGATACAACAGCCTCGGCGCCGCTCTCATACAGGACTTCCTTGAAGTGCTGCAAGAAGAGTTCGTTCATCGTCTTCTCGTCACATGTGATCTTGCCATCCTCTCGAAGCACTTCCATCGAATTCATTGCGAAGTGGCGGACGGCTACCATGACATGCTTGCGAGCACCTCTTGCAGCTGCACTGCCCATTCGGCTGATGACGAAAGGGTCTTCTCCGTACGATTCGTGAGCTCGGCCCCAGTCTGATCGACGAGTGACATTGAGACAGATGCCACTGTACACATTACCGCCATGTGCTTGTACTTCTATACCGATAGCTTCCCCCTGCATTGGGTCAGCTCGCCGTATTATTTCTCATGAGCTCAATACTTACAATAAGCTCTTCTAGATGGCAATCGAAAGATGCCGCTCTACCTAACGGACTGGGAAATTCTGTGAAGAAGGCTTGCCGCACTCCATCGACTATGTGGATGCCAGGTACCCCTACGCGGGATACCACGGAGGCTGGATATGGCGAGGCTTTGTTGTCCGAGAGGTATTGTGTAAGAGACCGGTTGCCTTGCAACAAAGCGAGGTGTTCATCATCGGTCATCAAGCTAGAAAGTACAGCTGCTGCATCCTCGATCGTAATTTCATCATTGTTGACCTGGGCAACCAGGCGGAAGAAATGTGTCAGCATTGTGTTGATGTAGATTGTGATTGTACAGCGACGCCTCTCGCGGGAAAGAGGTACTGTAATAGGTTTTGTGCTGTGAGTAGTTCCTTCCTCCCCACACCTTTGGACAGCCTTACTTCCGAAGCTTTATCATTTCTTAAGGTTTTGGGAGTAACGCAGTAAAACGTGCAATACTCAATCTTGAGAACTTTGTTTCGTGTAGCGAATTCCGAGGTCACACATCTTGTAGGCGTATAGCTGTACGAATATGTGATCTATGACATAATTTACAGAATGTTAAGATGTCGGATGCTTGAATCACCGCCTTGACTGTGAGACAGTGAAATCTTCTGGTGCTTCGTGAGTGCAGTAGTTTGCAACTCTGCTTAGCAATACTCAAATAACAGACACCTTCCGGTCCACAAAACATCCGAGAGGCGAGCTGGAAGGCATCATGGATTCTTTCTAAAGGCCGTACGGCATCAGCTGCGCAGGCAAAGATCCACTTGGAATACAACGACAGCGTTGTAGTGAACTCTTGCCGGATCTGCTCTTGGAAAGCCGTTGGGCGTTGGACAATCAATGTCTCTGATGCGATGACCTATATACGAGGTTGATATACGGTAGCCCGCGAGTGTCAGCATTGCCATTCTGTCGGTGAGAGGAATGGCGATATGGTCGGTTTCTTCGTGAGGCTCTCATGCACAAGGAGTCGTCGCCTGAAGCGATAGACAAGCATGTTCAGAGTGTTAGAAGTAAGCATTTCGAGTGTAAATGCAAATTCCATTTCGAGTCCTAGCAACCGTCTAGAATGGGCGTTGGTGCCAGGAACCGCCGTTGTGCACGGCATCCGAAACAAGTGCAGGGCGTCGAAGAACGATGTCGGCGTCCCGACAGTCCGGATGGAATTGGTCAGGAAAGCCGACCAGCGTCGTGCCAAGCAGACATGTTTGTTGGCCCGCTGTGCCATAAGTTGTAACTGCCCTCAAGATGCTTCAGCTTGCCAACGTAATCTTGTCCAAACTCCAAACATCCCGCGGCCCTGACGTGCGGCGAGTATTTGCCCTAAATCGTTGGACTTATTGCTCCTCGTGAACACTTTACACGACATATCCAACGGTACAAGCAGTATGTCACTGGAACCTAACACTGCGCAGTCCCACGGCATTTTACCAAGGCATCAGGAAGACTTGAGTCTGGAAACAACAACAGGGAGGAGCGCCTTTGGTCATCGCATGCGCATTCTCGGATGCACTCGCTGTACGAGGAGGTCATCGAAACCTCGACTAATACTAGCGTGTCCGCATTCTGCATTGGAGTGCTCCGCATTTCGCTGCGGAGTTCACTCCATTCTGGCCACAAGTACGCGCATCACTCCTGGAACACACAACGCCAGCAAAATATTTACGCTGATTTCAGCCTGACTTCCACGTACGGCCACAGTCAGCTGAAAACTNNGGTGGGTGACCACGTGGGAATCCCTGCTGCTGCACGTTTTGTTCTTCTTTTTGCTCCTAATCTGTGGCATGCTTGATCATCTGGAGACAGCTCGATTCACCGCGAAGATTCAACACAGTGGCATGGACCTTTCGTGGTCGGGCAGGCTCAAGCAAGCAGCATACAAGTAAATACAGCTGGTCAACGATACAGTGGCTACAAACATACATGAACTCGGTACTCATGACAATCATCCAATTCCTCTCACCAAGCACCTCCCCTTCCACCCAAGAACTTAGAGAACCTCACGACCCAGTCAACCAATCCACACCCGCCTGCGCAACCTCTACATCCTGCGCAACAGTCCCCCCACTAACCCCAATAGCCCCAACCAAAAATCCATCCTTGACCAACGGCAACCCACCCCCAAAAACAACAATACCCCCATTGGTCTCTTCAATCCCATACAACCCTCCTCCCGAATACGATTGATTCAGCAACGCTCCACTGGGTATCCCATTGAAGAGCACAGAAGTGCGAGCTTTCTTTATGGAAATGTCTATGCTGCCGGGGTATGCGTTGTCCATGCGGAGGAAGGCTACGAGGAGGCCGGAGGGGTCGACGACGGCGATGTTTTGGGGGACTATGGAGGCTGCGGCTTTTTCTGCTGCGGAGACGATGGCGGAGGCTTGGGAGGCGGAGATGTAGTGGCGCTGTGGAAAGGTTAGTATTGAAGCTATCGGACGACGATGGGGAGGGGAGGAAGTACTTGAGCAGGTGTGCTGCCAATGCCATTGGTAGCTGTAAGGTTTCCAGACATGGCGCAATCGATCCCGTGAGCGTATGTCGTAACCGACAAAAGAGAAATAGAAAGGAAAGAAAGTGAAGGCAGAAGGAGCATTTTGTAGTTTCCTTAATCAGTCATGTACTGTCTTTCAAGATAGAGGGGTTGCTCGTTCTTGAAGGCTTGTCAACGCTTCGAAGTCAGAATGCCCCAGCCCTTTTATAGAGCTTTCCTCTAGAGAGACCCTTTGTGTTCAGCTCGTGGGATATGTACCCCGCATGTTGTGCGGCTGGAGGTGTCAAAGGTGATGCTCATGAGGCTCAAGAGTCCTGGATCCCCGCTTTTGACAGCCTCAGGACCCCAGCCATCAAGGTACAAGGTTCGCTTTCATGCAATTGTGCCGCTTGACCGAATGGCATACATGGAAAGCGAGGTCCATAATTGAGGGATATGATCAAGAAGCTCCTATGACTTGTTCGACTTTTGAATGAAGAAGAGGTTATGCACCAATGCTCGAAGAGGGGTAGGTTATTAGAACCGAGGGTGTCGGTCACAGAAAAGATTATAGTGACTACTCCCCAATGCCCACGTAAATAGGCCAGGGCTTCAACCCCAAAAAGCACTGACCCCTGTCCAATTATCTTGGGCAGCACCGAGTATAAACTGCCTTATTATATAGCTTTTTGCGTCGAGGGCCCGGTGTGAACTACATATAGGTTCGACACATGTTTCGACATTTCAGGACCACGACACCTCCTTTTCCATCGGTTATGATGTTACGCATCTCTCTACATATCCTCGCCGTCGTACCTACGAGCGTGTCAAAATAAAAGCTACGATACACAGACCCGAGGCCTAAATCGTAGAAGAATCGCATTTCCGGACTACGACACCTCCTTTTTCATCGGTCATGAAGTTACGCATATCTATATACGTCCTCGCCGTCGTACCTACGAGCGTGTTGAAATAGAAGCTACGATACACAGACCCGAGGCCTAAATCGTAAGAAAATCGCACAGCCGGGCGGCAGACACAGCCAGATGAGCCAGAAAATGGTCGTCAGCAATAAAGCTCGGGGCGTAACTGTTGGTGAGAAAAGTACAGCAGAAGATATCTGTGGTTTATATAGCTGCGGAGAATGCATTTTCCTTGCATGTGAAGCTGTAGAAGTCAAGGGTGTGGACGTGACTAGACCTAATCAGGAAATTTGAGATTTGATTGATATTTTTGGCTTGTTTTGATGCTGTAGCATGCAAGTTAATGTTTAGCTGCTGATTAGGAATGTTCGTGTTTAAGAGTTTCTCTTGTCGCCTCTTCCTCCACGACCTCCGCCGCGTCCACCACGTCCATTACCACGACCACGCTTGCTTCCACCACCTCTTCTGTTGAGCGAAAAATCAATCTTGACCAAAGGTTTCTGCACCCACTCCACAGACTGAATACCCAACTTCTTCTTCTCATCTTCGGGCAACTTCCACGCTTGGAATACACCCATCAAGTTTGATGAGTCCTGGCTTACATCCACATCTCTGAGCTCCTCTACCCAAGTGCGGATGTACTCGCCTTGGGAATCGTAATCCAAGGCCTGCTTGATGGGGTTGAAGACGCGAGATTCGCCGCGGGGATCGTTTCCTACACCAGCAACATATTGCCAGTTGCCCCAGTTTGAGGAGAGGTCGTAGTCGATGAGGTTGCATTCGTACCATTCGGCACCGATACGCCAGTCCACGCCCATGTGCTTGGAAAGGTAACTTGCGACGTTTTGGCGTGCACGGTTGGAAGTGTAGCCGGTGAGGAAAAGTTCACGCTGACTGGCATCGATGAGACCGGTTCCAGTGCGACCGGTCACGAAACGGAGGACTGCTGCTGCAGTGGCGTCATCATTAGCTCCACCCTTGTTCTTCTTGGAGGTCGAGTCGCTGAAGGGGCTTGAGATGTACTTCCAGTTTGCGTTTTGGTCGTTACGGAAACCTTCAACGTGGAACAGGCGAGGGCCAAATTTGCGTGTGCAGAGGCGCATGTAATCACGCCATAGCAACTCAAATCGTACAGCGGCTGTGCCCTTGTTCTCGCCCTTGCCATAGCCAGGAGTGCTCTTGCCAAGATCTGTCTTGCCGTCCTCGAAATCAACCAATTTCCAGTGTATTTGGCGTGCTGTGGTGCAGCCGAGAGCCAGCCATGCGGATAGTTTAGTGCTGAAATCTTGACCGAGCAGTCCATTTCTTGTGTCCTTGTATGCGGTCATGCTTCCACTTTCGATGAGATGGTCGATACGCTCGTGACCTGATTTTGAACCACCAATGTATGGATGAGCGGATTCTGCACCCTTGGGCCATTTTGCTACGTCTGGAAGACCATAGTCGTCTCCGAGGGGCTTGGTCAATGCTGACATGACACCCTCCAGAGAATCTGGGATCTCGAAAGGCTCGGCTTGCGCGGGGATATGGGATGGGAGGGGCGGTAATGTCGATGGTGCTGGAAGGGTCTTGCGAGGTGCGGATCGCAGAGGTTCTACCGTCTTTCTGTATGCCGTAAAGACGTCGTTCAACTCGCCAGGGTTCTTGAACGGTACATCGCGGCTATGAGTGCGTGTTAGTCTAGTTTTCTTCAAGAGGTAATGGCAGCACATACTCGTCCACAAAATACTTCTCGTCGACCCAAAGCTTGAATTCGGCATCGAACTGTTTGCACAGCTTTCTGACATCCTTCTCTTCCCTCTTCTCTTCGACACCCTCCTCGTTGGTCATCCAGACACCTGCAATATCCACCTCATTGTGTTCCTTGTAGCTGTCGAGTATGCTGCGTACCGCATCGTGAACGGTACCAACGCGTACTTGAAGATCGCTGCCGACTCTTTCTAGGTCCTTCTTTAAGTCCCATACACTCTCTGCCAGGAACTTGGCCCTGAGCTTACCGCATCGCCAGAAACCGCTGACGGGAGCTCTAGCTTCTGGGTATGGTGACTTCTTTGTAGAATCTGAGATGAATCCGGAAACCTCGACCTGGTTTGCTGGAAATGTGTAGATGGGTAGGAAGTGTGTGAAAGGGTGCTGCGATTGTTGGAATAGTCGTGAGACCTCGTGGAAGACTGGATTATCAGCGAGTCGAAGGTCGCGACGAAGCACGTAGATGAGGACGCGCGCTTTAGGAGACATTTTCAGTCGAATATGCTGTGTAAGATGTGGAAAAGTGTTCAGGACAAGTCGGAATGCGATATGCCAGGTATTGAGGCGCAAAAGAGTAAGAAGTAAGGTTCTCGGGCAGGACAGATAGATATTAAGTGTATCGAGCAACTAGCGCTTGGATGTTTTTATTTCCAAAGATGGACGATGTCATCTATCGAGACATGGCGAACGGTTGGCAGGAGAGTATGCTAGAAAGTATGTGAGGGGGGCATATGTCATCAGTCTCAAGAAGAAGATTTGGGAGCTCGCGAGGGAAGCGAAGAGCGACCCTCGGGCAAATATCATCACAAAACAGCAGAAGCATGAGGATCAAGCAACGACTGGCGGTGGATAGGTACCGAAAAACAGGGTGCGGTATGTCTGAATGAGGAATGGTGAATCTGATCTGAAGAGACATGAGAGGGCCGGTGAGATCGGAGAGATTTCTCAATGACCACTGTCGGAGCCGGAAGAGAGGGGCCCTGACGAACGTTCGGACAGTTCCTACCTCGAGCAACTCACGCATGTGGTAATCTGCGTGCAGGTCATGCCCCGACACGCTGTTTCCTGCAGGTTTAGATCGAGTCCAGATGCAGGCTTGTTCTGCAGATCGATGTGCATCGTGGTTGAATCTCACCGATGCAGACATGGTCGCGATCTCTGACGTTGTCCGCACGGTTGTCTCAGATATGCGCCACCAGGGTATTGTGGCGCGATACCTCGTGTGCGACCTGTCAACCACGTGAAATGCTTGACTTTATCAATGCTAGTCATGTTCAGTGAGGACTGTAGTCTCTGATATTGAGGACGCGATGATGATATCTGGTAACATTGGGAAAGAATTGAAGAGAGAAAGCAACGAAGAAAAGATACCTACCGAGGACCAGTCTTGCGCTGTGTGACATGACATCATACTTGAGTTTGTTGACAGCAGCACCGGAAAATGGTATGCGTCCAGTAACGTGTATGGCTGTTTCATTGTCCACATGTGATTGATATGTACGAAGGTCTGCTTGATCCGTCCACAACATCACTGCTGTCATGCATTTGGGCACGGGAAACTTGTAGGGAAGTCTGATGGTTGTTCGGCAAGAGAACAGTGCAGTTGAAGCTAGAGGTTTTGTCAGATCGCGAAAACGACGTGCTTGGGCGATTGGAGGTCGTTTCCTGGCACGGGAGGCGTAGAAAGACGAGTCGCAACCTCTTAGGCTTTCAAAGATACCCTTGTCAGGATAGTGCTCTCGTGTTCGGGTTGATATGGAGGTTCCAACTCTCAGCCAGGGTGATGCGATTGGCAAAAGGTCTTGGTCGCAGAAAGCGACGCCAAGCAGCTCGTGACGTCGCTGTTCTGCATCAGGGAAAATATTGTTCGAACGCGCAAAGAGTCTCATTATTAGTACATCGCCAACTGGACAGAATATGCAAGCACTGTCTTTCGGACGGGCGCCTGTGCCGTCACCTGCAGTCTTGAGGTTCTTGAGGATCCAGGCCGAATGCTTACCATTTCTCGCATCTCATTCGCAAGTTCGACGAAACCATCACCATGCGCAGGACACCGTTCGATTACGCCCTTTAACAAGCACCGAACGTCGAGCCTCTTTGACATCAGCAGAAAACCAGACGTCGGCGCTCAAGCATCGCGACTTCTGGAACAGTGCAGTCAAGTCAAGATGGCAGAAGCCGTGGCAGGCTCGACAGAAGAAGACGGCCCCGCTACAACCAAACGACCTCCCGCCTCTGCCTAGATTACTTGATGATGCAGGAGCTGCAAGTCTGGGACGTATCGTCAAGCCGACAAACGAGCTGAGAATGCGATGTACCGAGTTCGACGGTGAAGGCAAAGTCACTCTTGTCAATGGCGCATTCAAGAAGAGCGAGCTTATAGCCAAGGTATCATCTTACGACTTCCATGACCCAATACTCTGTCTGACAACACAATTCGATAGTGTGGCCTCCTACCTCGTGACCTCCGAAAGATCGATTCTGCCTCGTTGCCGCACATTCTCGTCCGCCCTTCGGCCATCCTCATAAAGATTCTGCACATAAGCTGCCTCATCAATCACAACCGTGTCTTGGTATTTGATGCTTACGGAACCACCGACTCGCATACCCAGTCCATCTTCATGTACGATCTGGAAGGCAAACTTCAGCTACGAGAAGGTCGCTCGGCTGGCTCATTGCCCTACGAGTTCCGCGCACTCGAAGCTGTCCTGATAAGCGTGACTTCTGCCCTTGAAGGAGAGTTTGAAGGCGTTCGCGAACCCGTCGTTCAAGTTTTGAGAGAGTTGGAAGAGGATATCGATCGCAACAAGCTGCGTCATCTGCTGATTTACTCAAAGAAGCTGGGTACTTTCGAGCAAAAGGCGCGCTTAGTCCGTGATGCTATCGATGACCTCCTGGAAGCGGACGATGATCTGTCGGACATGTACCTCACAGAGAAGGCGAACGGTGTAACACGCGAGGAGGACGACCATACCGAAGTCGAGATGTTGCTTGAATCTTACCACAAGGTTTGCGACGAAATCGTTCAGGCGAGTAGCAATTTGGTCAGCAACATTCGCAACACGGAAGAAATGTGAGTTTAAAACACAACCCAAGTGTCGGCAGGGACTGACAATTACAACAGCGTCAAAGCCATTCTCGATGCCAACCGTAATTCTCTCATGCTTTTGGATCTGCAATTCACAATTTTGGCACTTGGTATTGGTGTGGGTACCTTCTTCGCCGGTCTCTACGGCATGAACTTGAAGAACTTCATCGAAGAGACCGACTTTGGATTCCCACTGGTCAGTATATCCTGCGGCTTCTTCTGCATGGTCGCCATTGTCTGGGGTCTCAGGAAGCTTCGCAAGGTGCAGAGACTGAGCATGTGGGGCGAAAGCGGCAGCCTCTCACCAGAAAACCACGGCCGACGTGGTCGAGGCAGCTGGAGAGAAGTTGATCCTCAGGGCCAATTGTCTGGCGAGAACAGAGTTGACCGCACGGTTCGTTGGAAGCAGGACCAGCGGATGAACAAGATGCAGGAGGGATCCAACGAGGCACTGTAAATCTACGAAAGGCGGTGGAAGCTGATTTGACATTTGTACTACTACTAACCATCTGGCATTGAGATATCCTATACAGCATAGCGAGGCGTTCTTGGGGAACTGTATATTCGACGGCCAGGCATATATCGCCTCTCAATCTTGCATCACGAAAAGTGGTGTTTCATTTCTCTGCAAGTTTGCTGTACTTTTTGAGCGAAGATGTGCATGTATAAGGAGAAAGAAGGAAGTAGGCAAACTAGGAAGGTGGGATGGTCACCTCGGTCAGGCGTCGGACGGTGATTGGCCGGAAGCGGGGGGGATTTTGGGTTCCTGCGTCACAGGTGCAACAGCAAGCAGGCGGAAGGTGGGAAAAACGATCGACTTCTGCAGGCACAAGCTGCTAGCATCAACTCGCGTGCGTCTTTGAAGATTGTTTGGCACCCATTCCCTGCAATCCATATCTCCTAGTCTCACGTTCCACGAACCGATAGCCTTGCGCGATCTCGGCGCACAAGGCCTCAGTCCACCACTACCCTCTACCGGCGCCTTCGATGGCACCGCCCTCTTCTGCCGACAAACCTGCGCTTCTGCAGAGGCAGTCTTCGACACTGCACTATCAGACTTTCCCAACCTCGCCGCCTACGTCGCGCGGAAAACCTCCAACTTCACCAAACCCCTCGTCGTCCAACATCCACGCGGATGCCCAGTCCGGATCGCAAGAGGAAACCCACAATGAGACACCGCTTCCCAAGGGCCAATTGGCTATTCTCGCTGTCATTGCTCTCGCCGAGCAGACTGCCCTGAACTCAATATCGCCCTACCTGCCTGCCATGGCTTCTACGTTCCCTGAGGTGAAAGATGGCCAGGTCGGCCTATACGTGGGTCTAATTGCCTCGAGTTTTGCCCTGGCGCAATTCGCTACAAACTTCTTCTGGGGCTGGCTGAGTGACAGAATTGGTAGAAAACCTGTTGTTCTTATGGGAACTTTGTTGACTGCTTTCTGCTTCGTCATCTTCGGCTTCAGTCGGACTTTGTGGCAGGCCATTTTTGCTCAAACTCTCATGGGTTTGGTCAATGGAAACCAGGGTGTCATAAGTACTTGCCTAGGCGAGATCACCGACCGCAGTAACCAAAGTAGAGCTTTCACTTACCTTCCGGTCGTGTACGGCATTGGTGGTATCACTGGCCCCCTTGTTGGTGGCTTGTTGGTCTTCGAGACGATACCTTGGAGCGGCAAGCCCAACCCATACCCCTACCTGGCTCCCAATGTCCTTAGCGCTGGTGTCTTGATTATCGATCTTGTCCTTACCATGATCTTCCTTGAAGAATCTCTGGAAGAGGCCAAGGACCTGCCCCCTCTCAAGAGACGAGTCTCGAACCTCTTTGCTTGGCTCTGGCAGTTCACGGGTAACTCTACCAAGCCCTCGTACGTCAGACGCCGTGCGAACCACGAAAGCTCACACGCCAATTCGCGAAACGACGGTACCGAAGAAGACACAACCGACGATGAAAGCGATGCTGAATCTACTCACCTCCTGGGCTCTGGTAACCACGAGACTCTCAGCAGATCTGACGTCTTCAACCGCGACACTATCCTTCTCCTCATCACTTTCCTTATCTTCCAGTTGTCGAACATCTCTTACAACTCGCTCTACCCCATCTTCGCACAGGCTGTTCCTCCTACAGGTCGTGGTCTGTCACCCGAAGAGATTGGTCTTTCGTTAGGGTTTGCTGGACTCGTCACCATCGTGTTCCAAGTCGGCATCTTTGGCAAGCTACGCGAGAAGGTCGGAAACAAGACGACCTACAGAGTGGGATTGTTCGGCTTCGTCATTGCCTTCCTTCTTATGCCTTGGGTAGGATACAAGGATGGTAAGAACGGATCTGGATCTGCTACCACCGATGGCAAAGTGTGGCTTTGGGTTGAACTTGGAGCGGTGCTCATCATTAAGACTGTGGCGGCAGTCGGCGGTCTTACTAGCGCCCTGCTCTTGGTACGAGGTATCCTCTCTTTAAATTGGTACATGGATGCTAACTATACGGACAGATCACCAACTCCGCACCCAACCACTCTGTGCTGGGTACGCTCAACGGGCTTGCCCAAACACTCTCGGCTGCTGGACGTGCTGCCGGACCATTCATCTCTGGATCGCTTTTCACTGCAGCTACACATGTACAACCCAAGGGTGAAGCTCTCGCTTTTGGCATCTTTGGTGGCATCAGTCTCCTTGGATTTGCTCTGAGTCTTGGCATTCGATCGTCAAGTCTCGAGGCCGAAGGTTGGGACGAGAGTGACGAAGACGATGATGCTACGTCTGATGAAGAAGAAGTATAGACAAGGGACGCAAAGTGTGTAAAAAGTTGATTTTCAGCGAAGGCGTTTTTGGGCGGTGTCATGTCATTCCTATTGGTCAAGGCGATAGCTACTGCATATATGTGGATCGTGAATAAAATGTAATATAAGATCAGAGTCATGATTTTTTGGAATGGAGCGAATGCGTGGCTGTAATTGTCTCAGTTTGCACAGCAATAACCTTGTTGTCTGGATGCTGGAATGAAGAGGTAGAAATAGTCTCAAAAAAAAACGGAAAATCAGACGACCAAGGAGGGGTATGGTGAAGGATCTGATTAGATTTCAGCAATCTGTTGAGATAAGGCAGGCAGAGCCGGAGGCCCGAACATCGGCGCGACTTATGGACCCGCATGTAACCTGCGATTGGGGACTTTCTTGTCTTTTGCAAAGCGAGCTACTGTAGTTTTCCTTCTATACTCACTGGGTTGCTGCATGTTGGACAGCGTGTGATTTCTGAACCCTCGACGACATTCCCCAAACCCGTACATCGCTTGCAAGACAGCAGCAATGTTGGCTCGTCCTTGTATGCGCGCCCTCGGCCGGGGCAGAGTAGGCCGTGTGCCCACCTCAGCGGCAGCAGCATGCAGAGCAGCTGTCCGTCCGGCTCTGGCCAGCGGCTATGCCTCTGTATCAAAGGGCACTCGCCATGAAGAGACGTCGGCTCGTTCGGCCGTCATCAACGTGCTTCAGAACCTCGGATCCAAGCGTGAGTAATACGTGCTACTCGACATGATTGCATGGGCAGAGACTGACGCAGTTGCGAACCGTCAGGCGAGGTGCAGCAATACCTCTCGCAGTTCCAGTCGGTTTCGTCGCAAAAGTTCGCCGTTATCAAGGTTGGCGGTGCCATCTTGACCGATTACATCGATGTCCTCTGCAGCTCGCTGCGCAACCTCAACCAGATGGGCCTGTTCCCCGTCATCATCCACGGAGCCGGCCCCCAGATGAACAAGCTTCTCGGAGAAGCTGGAATCGAGCCTCAGTACAGCGAGGGAATCCGTATCACCGATGGACCTACACTGGGCGTCGCGCGCAAGTTGTTCCTCGAGGAGAACCTGAAGCTCGTCGAGGCTCTTGAGTCATGGGGTGTTCGTGCTCGTCCCATCACCTCTGGTGTCCTCATGGCCGACTACAAGGACAAGGACACATGGAAGTTCGTCGGTGAGGTCAACAAGGTCAACACCGACCCCATCAACGCCGCCATTGCCGACAACTACATCCCCGTCCTTACCTGCATGGCCGAGAACAACGAGGGCCAGCTCCTCAACGTCAACGCCGATAAGGCCGCTGCTGAGCTGGCCAAGGCACTCGTGCCTCTAAAGATTGTCTACCTCTCCGAGAAGGGTGGTCTGCACAACAAGGACACCGGTAAGCTGATCGAGGCCATCAACCTTGATGAGGAGTACGACCGCTACATGAACATGCCTTGGGTCATCCACGGCACTCGTTCCAAGATTAGAGACATCAAGGACCTCCTTGACCACCTCCCTCGCTCTTCCAGTGTGGCTATCATCCACCCCGAGAGTCTTGAGCGCGAGCTGTTCACCCACACCGGTGCCGGAACCCTTATCCGCCGTGGTACCAAGCTCCACAAGGCTGCTTCGCTGGCCGAGTTCCCTGACATGAACAAGCTCAAGCAGGTCCTTGTTCGCGATCGTGAGGGTCTTGATGCCGAGGCCGTTGTAGACCGCTATCTTGACAGCCTCAAGGGCAAGACTTTCGCCGCTTACTACGATGAAGGCATGGAGGCTCTCGCTGTTGTCCTTCCCCCGGATTCCGCTACTTCTTCCAGCGGTCTGGCCCACCTGGCCACTCTGACCATGACCCGTTCCGCATGGCTCTCCAACATCGCCGACAATGTTTTCCAGCACTTGAAGAACGACTACCCCAAGCTTGCTTGGACCGTCAAGCAGGACGACGAGAACTTGACTTGGTTCTCCGAGAAGGCTGATGGCAGCATTGCCCGCCAGGGTGAGGTCCTCTTCTGGTACGGCATTGAGACCCCTGAGGAGGTCCGTGAGTTGATGGCCGAGTTCATCCAACACGGTAGACAGATGTTCGGTGACAACAACCTCGAGAGCCAGCTCCACCGCGCCGCATCTGGCGCCCTTAGAATCAAGGATGTTGCCCAGAGACTGCAGCAGCACAGAGAGTCCCTCGGACAACAGACCAGATCCTTCTCGACCAGCTCTTTCTCCTCGCGCAACATGCAGCGTGTTCGCAGCACCTTTGGCGTCCCCTCCAGACGTGGTTACGCCACCACCACCAACCCTAACCCTCCTCTTGGTATCAAGAACCAGGACAAGGACTATCCCTCCAAGGTCGCTCTTATCGGTGCCCGTGGCTACACTGGCCAGGCTCTGATTGACCTTCTCAACCGTCACCCCAACATGGATCTCCGTCACGTTTCATCGCGTGAGCTCAAGGGCAAGAAGCTTGCTGGCTACACCAAGCGCGACATCACATACGAGAACCTCTCGCCTGATGATGTTCGCCGCATGGCTGATGCTGGTGAGATTGATTGCTGGGTTATGGCTCTTCCTAACGGTGTCTGCAAGCCTTTCGTTGACGCTATCGAGGCTTCAAGCCACAAGGAGTCTGTCATTGTTGACCTCTCTGCCGACTACCGTTTCGACTCATCATGGACTTACGGTCTGCCCGAGCTCGTCAAGCGTAGCAAGATTGCAGGTGCCACTCGTATCGCCAACCCTGGATGTTACGCTACTGCCGCCCAGCTTGGTATTGCCCCTCTGGTTCCTTACCTCGCAGCAGCTCCTGCCAACCCCACTGTTTTCGGTGTTTCTGGTTACTCAGGTGCAGGCACCAAGCCCAGCCCCAAGAACAACGTCGACAACCTCACCAACAACCTCATTCCTTACAGTTTGACTGACCACATTCACGAGCGCGAGATCAGCGCCCAACTCGGACGCGAGATTGGCTTCATCCCTCACGTCGCTGTCTGGTTCGCCGGTATCCACCACACCATCTCTATCCCCTTGGCCGACACCATGGCTTCTCGTGATATCCGTCAACTCTACCAAGACCGCTACAACGGCGAGAAGCTCGTCAAGGTCGTCGGTGAAAGCCCTCTGGTCAAGAACATCTCCGGCAAGCACGGAGTCGAGATTGGTGGTTTCGCAGTACACAGCAGCGGTAAGCGCGTTGTCATCAACGCCACCATTGACAACCTCCTCAAGGGTGCTGCCACGCAGTGCTTGCAGAACATGAACCTCGCTCTTGGCTACGCCGAGTACGAGGGCATTCCTCTGTCATAGATGGATAGAGTAGGTCATGGCAGGTTGTTGTATCAATACAAGGCGTTATCTTTTTTGCGTTGGTTCACAGGCACATAGAAGTTGCTGGGTTGAATTGTTTGAGTGGAGGATGCAGATTCGTGATGAGGATCGGCTATCTAGGTTAGATGGCTTGATATGTAGAATGGCATGATTTTCGAATGTACATGTTTTCTCTCTTCTGTCATTTGTGCCTTGAGCTTCTTCACATGCTTGTGTCAGAGCCCCCCGCAAAGAGCTGCGCGGAAGCTAAAAATGGCGTCCGGGGTTTCGGTCAAGAGCAGCCGAGGAGCCGTCCCTTTGAGTCGCATGTCACAGAGCAACTCTGCATCATCTCAACTCGTAAACCCAACCGTACTCTTGCACTTCAAGAGAGTTATCAGGCGGCAGAACCGCAATATTCCGTCATTCCAAGAAACACACCGGAAGTCGCGACAGTCCACTAGAGCACTAGTCGCCAGCAACAAACAGAATGTCTTCGGACAAGGAAGCGAAAGTCGACCTTGCGTCTTTTGTATGCGTCAGAATCTGTCTTGACATGGCTGAATACTAATCCGATGGTAGACGCAAAGTGTTGTCAACGATTGCCTGTTCACCGTCATCCACGACCTCGTCCTTCAAACCCATCGCCGCGAGAAGCTACTCCTACGGACCGTGGACCCATCAACAGGCTTGCCCATCTGCCCTTCATGTAACCTCCCACGTCTCCTGGATCCTCCGCTAGCGAACGCGAACCCTCCCAAGAAGATCCAATACTGCACACACATCCCCTGGTCAACGCGACCAGGCCACGACATCTATGGCAACCCATTCCCAGTCGCTGGCAGCGACAAGCCACCGACCAAGAAAGAGCGCGAAAGAATGAAGGCGGAATCAAACGCTTCAAAAGAACACGGTACTGCGCCTCCGTCACCTACGGCGAGCGAACAACCCAACACTGGTGGTCCTGTGGACAAGAAAGCCGCAAAGGTTGGAGAGAGACTCAAGGGCGGCACATATATTCCCTGGCACACATGTCCATCCTGCAAGCGCAGTCTGCTCATCACACGCTTCGCTCAACATCTAGAAAAATGCTTGGGAATTGGAGGAAGAGGCGCCAGAGCTGCTCGTCTCAACAACGCAAATGGAGCTTCACCACTGGGCAGCAGGGGCGGCACGCCAACACCAAACTCTCGCGGATCTAAGAATGGAGATGAAGACGAGGACGAAGACGATATCAAGTCAGGAGGCGTGCGCAAAAAGGTCCTCAAACGCGGCCTCAAAGAAAGCATGAAGAAAGACGTCAAAGGCTCAGGAAAACTTGGAAAGAGACCCGGCAAGTCAGACGCGAAATCAGACAAGAGGGAACGAGACGAACTAGGCGATGACGAAGACAACACACCTCTACGCAAACGCATGAAGCTGCAAAGAGTTGGCAGCACGGCAAGCTTGCAGACTAGTATCGCTGGCGAAGAGAGTGTAGATGGAAGTTTCGTGGACGATAATGATAGCGGTGATGATTAGAGGTCTCGCAGTGTTGGTTCTATCTTGAGGGATTACTAGCGGGTGCATGGCTTATTGATACCACTACAGGGGCGTTTTGGGATGGGAAAGCAAAAGGCCATGGGAGAGCATGAGCTTTGTAACGTAGACGTAGCCGCAATGAAATTGACCCGGCACCCGAACCCTCTCTCGCCTGTAAGGCCTTGCAACCATAGCTACAAAAAGGCAGGATCCTTTTGATGATCAAGTACATGTCCATTAAGAGCGATACTGCCCCCTTGATCTCTTTGGACCTACATCGAAAACTCAAAATCATTGTGCCTTTTGACTGCTATGTTGTAGGGAGCCTTTACTAGGCTAAGAGCTCGGTTCTGGTGCAATTCCTATGCCCCTACGTCTACGTTACACCAGTTTTATTCTTATAGTTAGTACTTATCGATCAATTATCCTTGATCGATCTTAGAGTGAGAACGCATGTCAAGCAGTTCTCAGTGCCTTCCGCTCTTGAAGCGATGCAATTGATAAGATTTTACTGCGTTCTTGCCTTGTGATGATCCAAAATGGCAGTTTGATGGGCTGTGGAGACCATGGCGGCTTCCCACTTCCCGTCGCGTCGGCAAAGGCGCGTCCCCCTCACGAAATTCAACAGTCAGGCAGCACTTGCGCATATCAATCCGACGACTCGACATTATTTGTCGTCGCAAGTCGCAAACATGCCTGGAGTTGTGCCCATGCGAAGGCCGCGCGAAGACGAGGATGAAAGTGATGTGGACGCCTCGTCGCCTTCCTCAGATAAGCGCCCACGTCTGAATGGCAATGGCTCGCAGGTATTGTCGCATACGCTCTGCGACTGAGACCTTCACTTACATGGTCATGCAGGCTCCTCTACTTCCCGCAAGCTACGAAAATGGACAGAATGGCACCGAACCGCTCGTACACTCACCTGGATCTATCGTCAGAGTCGGAATGAAGAACTTTGTCACGTACACGTCGGCCGAATTCCTTCCTGGTCCCAGCTTGAACATGATCATCGGTCCCAACGGCACTGGAAAGAGTACTCTGGTCTGCGCAATTTGTCTCGGCCTTGGAGCCAAACCTGACGTCCTCGGACGAGCCAAGGATCCTTCGGAATTCGTCAAGCATGGCATGAAAGAGGCCGAGATCGAAATCGAACTTGAGCGTGATCCCGCCCGTCACCGCACAAATCCTGTCATCAAGCGTATCATCAAAAGAGACTCGAACAACAAGACCTTCTTCATGATCGATGGCAGGACCAGCACCCAGAAGGCGGTTGCCGAGCTGTGCCGCTCCTTCTCTATCCAGGTCGACAACTTGTGTCAGTTCCTTCCTCAGGACCGTGTCGTCGAGTTCGCCGCCCTGGATCCTATCGAGCTTCTTGTTCAAACTCAAAGAGCCGCTGCTCCAGACTACATGAGTGATTGGCATGATCAGCTAAAGGCCATGCGCAATGACCAGCGCAAACACCAGGCCGATCAAGTCACAATGACCGAAAACCTCAAGAATCTCGAGGGTCGCCAGAACATGCAACGTGGTGATGTTGAGCGCCTGCGTGAACGTGCCGAGCAACAGGAAAAGCTCAAACTTCTCGAAACATACAAACCCTTCCCTCAATACAACCTCGCCAAAGAACAATACATCGAATCCAAGGATCGTTGGAAGGATGCCAAAAATGAATTCGCTGCGCTTGAGCAACAGTGCGAGCCTGCTTTGGCCGCTGTAAAGGCGAAGGATGAATATGTCAAGGCCATTGATGCGGTTGTCAAGCGTCGCCAACGTCTGGTCACACGCGCACAAGACGACATCAAAGCGAAAGTGAAGAAGCAGAAAAACGTGGCGGAAGCAATCAAAGCTTGTGAAGCCGAGGTTGAAGCTGAGAAGAAAACCGTCAAAACATCAAAACAGGAGCGTGCTCGTCTCGACGGTCTGATTAAGAATCTACAACGTCAACTTGAGAATGAGCCGTCCAATGTGGATGTTGCTGCAATCAACGAACAGATCAGAGACATCACGCGCCAACAACGTGAGAAACTTGATTCTGCCGAGGAGGAGAACAGAAAGCAAGACGATCAAGCCACTCAAGCCAATTCACTTAAACAACGCATAACCGCAGCGGAGAACAATCTCAGACAGCTACGATCCAAAGCCGGCCAGCAAGTCAACAAGCTGACCAACGCCTCTCCGGATACTGCCAAAGCCTGGGACTGGATTCAGAGTCACAGAGACGTCTTCACTGGCAAAGTGTTTGGACCGGCCATACTCGAATGCTCTGTTAAGGACCAGAAGCATGCTAACCTCGTCGAGTCGGTACTCAACCAAGCAGATATGGTTTGTATTACCATGACTGACAAAGCAGACTTCAACCTGCTCCAGCGCGAACTTCTCGACGGACAAAGATTGTCCGACATCAACTTGCGAATGCTGGACACACCTCTAAGCCAATGGAGAAGGCCATATGCTGAGAACGAACTACGACGACTTGGCTTGAACACCTATATCTTGGACCTCATCGATGGACCTGATGAAATTCTCAGCATGCTTTGCGACAACAGAAATATCCACATGTATGGTGTCGCGTTCCAAGAGTTGAGCACTGAACAATTCGATGGAATGATGAACAGCAACATCACAAACTGGGCAACTCCGACTGAAACCTACAACGTCGTAAAGAGACGAGAGTATGGCGATGCTGGTACATCGACACGCACAGCACGTATCAGACCAGCGCGATTCTTCACTTCTCAACCCGTGGACACACATGCCGAACAGGAATACAAAAACGCCATTGCTGAATTCAACGACGAGCTCCAGCATGTCAAGCGCCAGGCCGATACCCACAGAGCTGCTAGTGGACGTTACGGACACGAACACAAAGATCTCGAAAACCAGAAGAAGGACCTCGAAGACGAAAAGAAGAGAGCTCAAGACGCCAGATCGCAATGGCAGAAGATCCCTGTCAAGATTGCTGGTCACGTTACCAAACGTGACGGGCTGGAAGAACGCCATGCAAGCTACCAGGCTCGTGTACAAGCGATCAAGGAGAAAGCAGACAAACTTGCCCTCGACAGAGCTCAAGACGCCCTGACTCTCGTGTCATCAGTTCAGAGTCTGCAAAAGCTGGAGACAGATTATCTACATGCCAATCTTGCATTGATTGAAGCTGAGTCAGACTGCCAAGTTCTCACAGCACACAACGAGGAAGTACGACGAACACTCGCTCAAAGCGCGAAAGATGTCAAGATCTTGGAGAATGAGAAGGATCAGCTCAAGAGAGTGGCAACTGAGGTTTACAACGTATGTCAGGAGTTGCGCAACAATATGACCGACAGGGAACACGAGCTTTGGCTCGAATACGACCAGCTGAGCCTGGAAGAGCTCGAGGCCGAGATCGACAGCACCAAAGCACGACTTGAGATGGTACATGAGGGCGACCCACGTGTCCTCCGTGAGTACGAGGATCGTGCTGTCCAAATCGAGCGTGCGAAGCGTAAGCTGGAGAACATTGAGAATGATCTCGTCGAAGTACAACAAAACATCGACGAAATCCGACAAAAATGGGAACCAGAGCTTGATCAACTCATCGGCCAGATCAGTGATGCGTTTAGCGAAAACTTCGAAAAGATCAACTGTGCCGGTCAAGTTGCGGTGTACAAGGAAGATGATGACTTCAACAAATGGGCCATCCAGATCCAGGTCAAGTTCAGGTATGCCAAACTAACATATTCTTTTGATAAGAACATCACTAACAGCAACACAACAGAGAAAACGAAGAACTCTCCGTCCTCGACTCTCACCGTCAATCCGGTGGCGAACGTGCCGTCTCCACAATCTTCTACCTCATGGCTCTCCAAAGTCTAGCCCGCGCACCCTTCCGCGTCGTCGACGAGATCAACCAAGGAATGGACCCTCGCAACGAACGTATGGTGCATTCACGCATGGTGGATATCGCTTGCTCGGAACACACGTCACAATATTTCCTCATCACGCCCAAGCTTTTGCCGAATCTGGAGTATCACTCTAATATGAAGGTGCATTGTATCGCTTCTGGAGAGTATATGCCTGAAGGGCAGGGCAAGCTTGATTTTGGAGCGTTGGCGCAAAAGGCACTTGCTGTGTATGGTGGACTTTAGATGCTCGGAGAAGATGGCTAGATGGGTGGAGTTCTTTTTCTTCTTCTTTTTCTGTTGATGGTTTGAGGAAGGGAGATTTGCTGTGCTGTGCTGTGCTGTGCTTTGACGACGGTGTAGATGGATGTATCAATCTGGAGTATAGCTTCCTGTTGAAGCGGGTCTTTGATACAGGAACAAGAGGTTTAGACATGTGTCTATAATGATGAATCCGGAAAGAATCAACGATTAAATCTTCATATCTGGATTCTGTCGCTGCCTTTTTGTCTCGGTGTTTGCTCCTTTTCCTCTGGCCAAAAAGCCAACCAATGATAAAACCCTCTCCAAGTCAAGTTAACCATGTCTTCCTGCCCTTTTTCTACACAAAAGTCCACTCACTTATACATATTGACTTCTGATCTGACTCTTCATCCGGCTCTTTGAACAGCCAAGAAGGGTTTGTATATAAAAACACTCATATGTCCGATAGAATGGTATTCTTCACAAAACGGATCTTAGAAGAAGAGTCATGGAGTGTGGTGGAGCAGAAAGCCCTGAGCTCTTTTTTCTACGATCGAAACCCTGTGCTCAAGAAGGGGACGAAAACAATCAGGTCAGTGATGATTTGGTGCTTTCTGAGGTGGATTGGGGGATTGAAGAAGGGGGTGTATGAGGACATGAGGGAAGAAATGATGGATAGGGGATAGGGATATGTGGTTCATTGACCGTCTATCAAGCACTTGCCATCTCACCGTCAAGTCGAACTAGAAGCGCACACACAAAAAAAAGGTAAATATCACAAGTACAAGGGCAGAGAAAAAGGGGTAAAGTGCACATGTCTGCAAATCGCTTCCTCTAGAAGACGAAAGCATGAGTTGGCTAGGGTTTGTGGACTTGATCATCTTCTCTCCCATGTCCGTCCCGCTGATTAGGAAGGCGAGTAGAAAGGCGATTAGAAAGGCGATTAGAAAGG